>JAGKQL010000036.1:6889488-6922555 GCA_018398635.1 Cyprinodon brontotheroides
TCCGTCCTCTGAGACACTTTGAGGATGTGACAGCAGCTGTGTCAGAGTTCAGAGATAAACTACAGGACATTCTGAGAGACACATTGACAAACATCTCACTGACAATCACTGAGGTGGATGTTTTACTGTCAGAACCAGAACCAAAGAGCAGAGCTGGATTCTTAAAATATTCGTGTTTAATCACACTGGATCCAAACACATCAAACATGTATCTATTGCTATCGCAGGGAAACAGGAAGGTGACATGGATGGGTCAACATCAGTCTTATTCTAGCCACTCAAAAAGATTTACTGGCTGTTCTCAGGTTCTAAGTAGAGAGAATCTGACTGGACGTTGTTACTGAGAGGTGGAGTGGAGAGGGACTGTAGTTTATGTAGCAGTTGCATACAAGGATATCAGCAGAGCAGGCAGTGGGAATGAAAGCCGGTTTGGATCTAATAACAAATCTTGGGTATTAGACTGTTCAAAAGCCAGCTCTAGATTTGGCCACAACAACATGTGGACCTCCATCTCAGGTCCTATTTCCTCCAGGATAGGAGTGTACCTGGATCACTCAGCAGGTGTTCTGTCCTTCTACAGCGTCTCTGAAACCATGACTATCCACCATAGAGTCCAGACCACATTCACTCAGCCGCTGTATGCTGGACTTTTAGTTGGTTTTAACTGTGGAGACTTTGCAGAGTTCTGCAAACCCAAATAGATTTGTTTTGTTTTTTTACTTATGGTATATCAAGGTTCCTAGGTTTTATATCTCGGTTTTGCCGTTTTGTTCTTTATTTGTCTATTTTATGTTACTCTGTCTGAACCCCTTATCTAGCCAACAAAATCTGTGATCCTATCTCAAAGTTATAGTGTAGAATTTTCGTGAATATTTGAAAAGACCCGCCCTCTCCACTTTGAAAAAAAAAAAATGCACTTGCGCAACCCTGTACCCGCTCCTGAGAGGGAACGCCTATTAAACGTGTGCGACAGCATGAACAAGCCCATTTCTCCTCGTGCACGCTCTGTTTAAAAGTTGCCGTCTGAATAGCTAATACAAGCTTACTTTGCAAAAGAAGATTTGTAGTTTTTCAACTGTGTCAGACGCACCACCTGTAAGTGAAAATGGGGATGAGCACGTAGGAGGGCCTTACATGAACATAGCACCAGAATGATTGACAATAAGGAGAACCACTTATTTTGAAGAACATCCTTCTACTATACCTTTAATATTAATGAAAATTGCTCAACCTTGATTTTGAAATCATTGTTAAAGTAAAACTCTAAATTAAAAAAACATTTAATTCATTTTAAGGACCAATATGTTGGTTGGTTTTTGTGCCAGCACACATCATCATGAGATATTGATTTAATTCTCATATCAGTTGGACCTGATAACATGTGCATGTATTTGTATCTGTAAATGGACTTAGACACTGAATACCAGCAGGATAGTCCTTCTAACAGCCTGTGTCAGTTGGTGCAAACCTCTTTATTGGTACTGATCTTTTATTTACTATTCAGAATGCTTGGTATCAGCAAGTACTAAAATGAAAATACTTGTACTCTTAATTGGAATGGAAATATCTGGTGTCACTGCATCCCAATTTATTCAGTTAAAGTGACATAACAGTGGGAACTTCTACAGGGCAATAGTGTCATAATCTTGACCCTGATGACTGGTCTGATTACTCATTTCATTCACCTGCCTATCTCTGCTAAAGTCTCATTACTGTTCATCCGATCCACCTGCTCCAGCCTCTATTTAACCTGCCTTCTACCTGTCATCAGAACCAGATTATTTTAGCCTTTGGTGAGAGTTCTCTAGCGTACCTGAGTTTTTCTGATTGTCTGATCCTGACCTAATGGATTTCTGCCTGTGCACCGAACTTGTGTCACCGACCTGTAATTCAGAACCTCTTTGGACTTCTGATCTCCTGGTTCTGAATCCTGAGTACGTGCTCGACACCGGCTTTGGCTTCTCCCTCTGGGTTATCCTGCCTTCATTCGTCTGCTTGGTTCTGATCTCCAGCCCGTCCTCTGGGACTTCAGCATCTGGGACTCTCTGGGCGTCACCCGCTGCGTCTTGTTGGGTACTGACCGGCTGGAACCAACCTCATTCTCTGGGCACGGACTGAACTTTAAGACCCCTGGTTTAGACGCCCTGGGAGACTTCCTGCCTTAGACGCTATCGCTGTTCTCTGCAGTTCCATCTAAAATAAATGTTTTGCCAAACCTGTCTTTTTCACCTCGGATACCGGGTCCTTTTGTCCTGAGCCTGACAAATAGCCCCTCGTTGGACCTATTTAGAACCTCCCATGTGTGTAATTGTTCTGCTTTAATATTTGTATTTGTATATTCTGGCTTTTCTTCCACTTTTATGCAGAACTAATCTTTTAATTGGTTGAGATAAAAGTGAACTGAACTTGCTTCAGTTATCTTTGTTGCAATCCAAAGAAAAAAGTAATGAAACTAACTTCATCTTAGAACTATTTCTGTTTTCTTTCAAATCTGATCTTTCTTACCTTTTATTTAGATTAACAATATATATATATATATATATATATATATGTCTATTGTTTTTCCTCCCTAGACCTTTTTCAATAAAACAATGCAGATATAGATACATTTGGGAAAAGGATTTTTATTGTTACATATACAGTGGTTTATATGGACTAAATGCAGAAACATTTCCATGGAAAGTGTCTCATATGTTGCTGGAGAGAGATCAGATGAGCAGTCAGTAGATGGGTCAAGGGAAGCAAGCCCATATGCAGAACACACACGGAGGGACAGGAAAAAGTTCAAAGGGTTTTATTTAAAGCTACAGTGTGGTAATAATTACAGGGATATAAAGTCAGAAATTTAATATAGTATATACATAACTATGTTATTTGTCATCACCTATGAGCTCAACCTTTTAACCATAATATTTCGCGTTGCCTTAGAATTAGATTATTTGCAATTACGCGCTAGGGGCGGATCACCGCCAGCCATGGAGGCTGACATCTTTAGCTCTTGACAGCGCCCAGAAACCCAACAAACTAGCGGAATTAACGAGATAAGCCCATTGGCCTTCGAAAATAACTCTGACAGGATTGAGAGATTAAGTGAGGCCGATTGCTGAACAGTGAATGGCAGTATTATGCCTGCAAAGCGTTTAGTCTGCCTGAAACCAAGAAGAAGAAGAAGCGAGGCCCTTCCTGCTTGGCTTCAGTAACAAGAAAGGTGAACAAAGCGGCAGCGTGATGTGACTTTACAAACTGTTTGGCACTGTGTGGCCAAACATCCAGGCGAATGGAGGATCATACCTACTGTGTATCAATAGCATCTGGTGGACACCGAACCCGGCGTCATACAGAAAGCGAGCTGCCGGCCGAAGATAAGCGCCAGCGTGACAAGAAGCGGCAAAAAACACGGATCAACATTATGGCACGGCATTTTACGCGATGGAAGAGCACTGGCCGGAGGAAAAAGGTTTTCAAAAGTGGCCGGCTCAAGGATTGCCAGTTTTTCTGTTGGACAGAATAAAGGCCACAGCTGTAAAATTACCACAACTGGTAGTGGTGTGTAAATTGTGAAGAGACAGATATATGAAGCTGCATATTAGCGACTCACGGGATATATACCCCTGGGTTACTTCTCTCCGACTCCCCTTTGGAGATCTTCAATTCTTTCCTCGTCCGCTATAGTCAAGCCCCGCTGGCACTCTCTCTGCAGCCTGGCCCTGGCTGCATGCCCACCTCGGCCTCTCTGCCCTCTTTCTCCCTCCTCCTTTCAGCGTTGTAACCCCGTTATACACAAACAAGACTTGGACTCTGTAAGCGGGGAATATATACCGGTATTATTCCAGCGAACACAATCTAAGCTGTTAAACTAATGACTACAATTACTTAGATCTGTTTATATCACCATACAGCAGCTCACCAAAAGCGTCCTAGCGATGTGAAAAAATAACGGGTATATTTATTATTATCAAATCTATACCCTACAAATACTATCCTGTAAAATTATCTATGTAAAAACAAACCTCATTACTTGAGGAAGGTAGGTGATTCGGCGTCGTGGAAGACATTTTGTCCCGTAACGCTCGCCGTATTGTTGGGGGGGAGAAGCGGTGGGGGGAGATGTTCATGTTGCTGCAGTCTGCAGTCTGGACGTTAGATGTCGCTGAAAATTACACACTGTAGCTTTAAAGTTCTGAACACAAGATAATAAGTTCTGAAACTGGTTTGGGCTGGTTCACTGAAGTCTTGACTGGGACCGGAGACTGTTGGTTAGCAGAGTTCATGAGAAGCTAAGCGTCTAGCTTCAGGCTTAGCATGGCAGACCTTGATCTGAGCTTCCAGCTCATTTCAGAGAACAGCAGGGAATATCCACATAGGATTCTTCAGGCTGATTCCACGTAGGAATCTTCAGGTAGACTCCACATAGAAGTCTTCAGGTTAAATCCACATAGGAATCTTCAAGAGGCTGATTCCACATAGGAATCTTCAGGTAAACTCCACATAGAAGTCTTCAGGTTAAATCCACATAGGAATCTTCAGGTTGGCTCACCAGGGCAGATTAGCAGGTTAAGCTCTCCCAGAGCTTCAGGCCAGAGACAGGTTTCCAGTGAGGCAGCTCACCCAGAGCTTCAGACTAGCAACAGGTTTCCTGTGAGGCACAGACAAAGGAGAGAGATTAGAATCTGATCTCACACAGAGACAACTAAGATTCTATCAGTAACAGAGGCTCAGGTTGCTAACCAAACTCAAGATCAACACGCGCGGGAAGCAAGGTCTGGCAGGAGCTTATAAAGGGGAGATCTCCTGATGAGTAGATGCATAACAGGTGTGCAGGAAGATTCCAGCTCCAGGAGACCCACGGCACACTCTGCAACGGAGACAGAAGGGTAAATGCTCCAGATCCCAACAGTAACTCCAGCCCTAAAAGACAACAAAGAGCAGAAGAGGATCCTCGGCGCCCTCTGGTGGAAGCTTGCCGCGAGGATCCCAACAATAATTTGGTTTTACCTTCATTCATCCATAAGACACTCAGTTTCCAACACTACAATATATAGATTACAGAAGTACTTATTAAAGCAACTGATCAGTTAATCTGTCAGTAGAAACAAATATCAATTAGATTAGTGGTTTCAATACACAGATAAGAAAACTCCTTTCAACTAGTCCCATAGATTGCTGCAGCCTTTGTATTTCTGGCGTATAAACCTTAATGGAAAAGCAAAAGCAATCTAGTAACACATCTATACAACTTGATAACATTGTTTCTAGATTAGTCTTTTAAATCAGCTGCTCCTGTGATGAGCTGGAGGTCTTTGATACCTCAGATTGATAGACGGGACTCTAGATGTGGGTTTCTCCACACTCCTCCGCCACATGTCAAAGTTGTAAATCTATGTTAAAGTGTGTGTGTGAATAAATTTGTTTTACAGTGCTTTGCGTGGTTGGTATGGTGTCACATAAGCTTAGCCAAATTATATGCTGATCTGCAAGATGAAGAGGAATTTTAAGGCTGATCTTCCTGTGCTAAAAAATTACTGTTCATCGTTCTAGGATCAGACATGTTCACAAGTCCACTTTTAAGTGCAGTTTTCAGATCAGTCTCAAGTCTTGAGAAGCTCAAGTCCAAGTCAGGTCTCAGTCTAAGTCCATAGAATCAAGTCCCGAAATCCGGGGAGATCTTAGAGGTCTGTCGCAATAATCAATTCAAGCGCACAAAAAATTCTAATCACTTGATTCATTTTAAAAAAGTGCAATAATTTGCTACTGCTGCTTGCTTGACCTATCTGTGGCTGTTTTCATTTCCGTACCAATGATGTCATTTTAAAGGTCAAGTGCTTCTATTATATCTATGGAATTATCATTATCTTGAACCGCTAAATGAAAAATACAATTAAAAAAGCCCACAGCAAAATTTTTTTTTCCAGATAAATTTTGCATTTTCTTACAGTATTTACCTGACATTTGTAGTATTTAACTTTTTCTAGTTTTAACAGTAAATGTCTGCTCTTTTATTGAAGAAATGAGGACTGTGGAAAAACAAATCAGATCCACCAAATTGCACGTACTGTTGCGTCGGTAGGCGTCGATTAATGTTTTGGGGAAAAATATAGTTTATATGGTTTTCTTTCCGTTTTGAGTATTTGATTTTATACTTTTATGTTTGGAGAAGGGAAAGATGTGATTTGGTACTGCTGTATTTCTTCTTGGGCACATGTTTTGATGTTTCTTTTATCATGGAATTGGGCGCGCTTTAGACTTTTTGAATTTTTCACTGCGTATTTAAGTTTGTTTTACGTTTGTTTTCCCATGGCGACGGTCTATGCGCGCTGGACTGAAGTAGTTATGAGGTAGGTACATTAATTAAACTCAGCATATTGCTCTAACGGCTCTGGAGTCTCGACAGGGGCTGGTCAAAGCAAAATTTCGAAGGAGTCTGAAGGGAAGGGAGAGCCAGGACATCACGCACGCAGGTGACAAGGCGCCTCATCTTCCGGCGAGGTTTTGGCCAGCGTGGATGCTGGATCGCGGATACTGGCGTTATCGCGCTCTTTTTGCTGGATCGGTCTGGAAAGAAAGGGGTTGCTTACGCCAGGGAGTGGAACAGTGCTGGAGCGCCGCGTGTTGGTGATCAGCCAGTGGGTGCTGCAGGCCGGATCACTCGCACTCCGAAGCAGCATACAAGCGGAGCTCAACTTCCAGCCTGTGATTTTTAAGGAAAACTCTTGAATTTTAGGTTTTATCAGGAGAAGAAAAGGACAGTTTTATTATGCCACTTTTGCTGTGGCTTTTTGTATATCGCAGAACTTGAGTGCTTTACGGTTTGGGTCTTTGAGGGCCTTTTTTACCTCCTTCTGTCTTGGTTATGTCTTTTATTAGAGGTGGCTCACTTGAATGCAGTGTTTTTACACGCAGGGCATCAAAACGACCGTTTCACAAGTGTTGGGAAATCGCAGAGTCTCAAGTGAAATCTGAAGTCAACAAATAAAGATTCTAGTCAGTCGTCATTAAATATCTTTGGAAAGCAAAGTGGGCACAAGTCGCGGTCACCGAGCTAAAGTCCCATACAGTTCAGATACACAACTGCATAAACTCAGCACGAAACCGCACGAAACTTCTTTGTTTGCGCCCATCTGTTGCTGAGGTATCAGTTGCTAATGTTGCAGCTGGTATGATGTGTTCAATAGTCCAGAAGATCCAGGATTCCAAAATAACCCGACAACAGCGTTTTACAGGACTTCAACATAGCAGTCAAAAACCTGTGTGTTCTACTGGGTTTAAAACCTGCCTACTATCTGTTGTTGTCCCACTCATATTTCTGAGCCAGTAGCACTCCCTAGTGTTCAATTAAAACATGCAACACAAAAATGGCTCCTCTGTAATATCAGAAATGCCCCTAAAGTGCACCGACTATACATGAGATATTTAATAAATATCTGGTTGACTGTAGACGAAAAAAGGAAGTGTCAGTAGTCTTATTTAACAAGAAATTGATACCTGGCATTTCTTCGTTCAAGTCAGCATTTATTAGTCCTTGTGTTGGAGAACATACATTCTCTTGTTCCTGCCTGTTCGGGTCACACAGGTTTTCCACAACTTCTGAAGAAGAAGTTTGAAACTTTTCCACTGACAGGATCTACAGTTTCTAACAAACTGAAGCATTTGTTAAATCTTTTCTTTACAGTCTAGCCTCCTACCATAACATCTAAGTACTGTCAAAGAAAGCCTCTTAGGCAGTTCTTTAACTTCTGTTTAAGAGAACCCGTCTAACACAGACACTGTGTAGCCTTGCAGGCGTGAGACCTGAGTGAATACTTTTAGAAGGTAAGTAATAGATAGGAAATAGATTTTTCCAAATCACATTCACGTATTACTTACAGCACAATAATTACACACCATAACCAGACAGTTTAGAGATCAGTCTCTCGATAATGTTGGATTTAGTGTTGAATTTCAAAGATCTCATAAGGACAGGACTATCTATTACACTCCCAAACAAGGACTGGCAAAACTAATTAATCTATTTATATTACTTAGAAAACTTCACATTCATAGAAGTATATTCAATAAAATGAAACCCTCTTTATTCTCTTAGATACTAAAATAAAGAAATACATACAATCTGTAAACCGCATCAACAAAAAACAAACTAAATCCAAAGTTATCATATACAATAAACAACACTTTGTTCCGAAGTCAGCTCCCGACATCGCTTGGTCTGAAGGGATCATTTTACGGGTGAGAGGCCACTTCCCCCTTGCTTTTATAACTATTGGGACACGCTAACCTTAAACATGAACGCTCAAAACCGAGTGCTAGAGACCAAACCAGGTGAGAGAAATGGGACTAGTATACTGCTTTCTTGCAACAGAGCATTAAAACAGTCATTATATGGAGACACTTTTTTTTACAGAATAGACCTACCCTTGCATTGTGTTGCGAAGACAGAAAGCTTGCTATCACTCCTGATGTGTAGCAGCAGACCTGTCCAAAGTCAGCCCTCTCGAGGGTTTATAGGGCTTTGAAGTTTTCCTGCTTTAACACAGCGGATTCCCATCAATAGCTGATTAACAGGAAGTTGTTGAAGTAATGAAAATGAAACCGAGAAACATTGAAAACCTGCTGCACAGCAGACCTCAAGGACCAAGGGGGTCCACAGTCTGTGCCGGGGGAGTTAGTGGAGTCCAGCAGGTCAAGTTCTGAGATAGGATATGATGTCTGATATACAGATGGAGGTGTTTGAGGACCAAGGAGAATGGTGTGTGTGAGGGGGTGGGAGGTTGGGGGGGGTTCTGGCGGCCAAGGGAGGGAGTTGGAGACACCATGGAAAGTTAGGAGGCAAAAAAACTGTTCTTTACAAAGGATCTGTGTGCGATGAAAGGAAGTGAGCTAACGTACTGATATGGAATTAACTGTCCCAAGCAGAAAAGCCTTGGAGGGAGCAAAGAAACAAAGTGGGTAAGGTTCAACAAGCAAAGCTTCAGAGTAAGAAACAAAGAGGGATATAGTTGCCACTAAGATTAACACTCAGGTGAGAAAATACCAGCTGCAGGCTCCTCTAGTGGTCCTCTTAATGGAGCTTGATGGAAACCCAGTAGTGAAGGACACCTGCAAGAACCGCCCAGCCAACAATGTCCCCATGGCACCATCTGAAGGTGAAGTGAAGAACTGCAAACCCCCCAGACATCCACACTTATCTTTCATCATTTCATTCTCCTGCAGGGAAATGACAAATAAAAAAGATTTCTCCACAATTCAGTCTTAAAAAATGAACAAATGATGCACCATGAACTCATTAATAAAATGGCATATGATGCCCCATTAAAAAAGTAAAACCAGGTCTTTCACCCTGTTCAGTTGGAACACATTTACTTTAGCTCTGACACACATGGGAAAACAAATATTTTTGGACTGGAGATGATTTATTGTCTTATTGATCACTAGGGGAGAAACTTCAGAGTACAGCTTTTATGCTGCTTTACTGTTGGTTGGTGTACCTTTCATGATCCAGAGTTGATCCAAACATGTTGGATCTTTTTTCATTATCTCTGATTATAAAACCTCTAAGTGCAATTCAATCTTAAACATAAAAAGGGAATATCTAATACCATTTAAAAATACACAAATGTATCTATTATTAATTACACAGTGTTTGGTTCGGTTCGTTTTGACCTGAAAGGAAATATATATAATTCTAACTCCATTTAAAGGAAATTTTTGTTTTTCACATTTTGTTTTATTGACAAACTAAATTCTAAGGGTATATTAAATAAATAATAAACTTGATTGACCATCAAGGGTCCATGTTTGGAGCTGACCTCACTCTGTTATATTTGATCAACTCTACTTTAAAATGTAAGAACTATTTTCTTACATTTTTCAATAGAATTAATAAATTTTATTATGAAATAAACACGGATTGAGGATAACAGTTTTCAAATTTAAACTAAACTTAAGTTATTTTCCTGGTTTTGTCAAGCCAATATTCAAGAACTTTCAGTTCTAGCTATTTAATATATGCATAATCTTCTGGTTAACTTCCACAGCAACCCCTTCCTGGGGTTTGCATCTGTGTTTCTGGGGTAATGTGTTAATGGATTCAAATGTCTGTGTCTAAAGTGTATTAAAACTGGATACTGCTTCCTTCTTTCCCACAAGAGCCCACCATCACCAACACCAAGACCTGACTGCTGTTTGCTGATGCATTTGTGAGGGAATAAGAGGCAGGGAGGAAAGCATCATTGTATACCAGACCCCTGAGGTTATTGTGTTTATATTGAATTAACAAATAATCTTAACAAATAGCGCCTGATTCAGAACACAAAACAAAAAAACATTACATGAATAAATCAATACTTATTAATTCATTGTTACATTTCTTTAAGATCTATCTGCATCAACAGCCTGATTACTTCTAATGGCTTCAAAAGGCTCCGCCCACACTAAGAACTCCCCTGTCTGAGAGGGTGTGGCCAAGAGTTCCGTGACATCATAGTGGGTTGGATATTTAGAAATTCCATCTTCCATTCCATTCTGTGTAAACCCTTCCAGGCGTCCACAGCTCTTGAGTGATTTACTCTTTTGTGAGTTTTAGTGTGAAGAAAAATCAGTCCCATCATCAGAGAAAGCTTTGTTTTTAAAACTAACAAGCAAATTTTAGAAGAATGGAATCTACCAATGGAAGTTCACCCTTGAACCAACTCAGGAATCTGCAAAAAACCCTGGAAAATACAAACTCCTCGGTCAATGTTTCCAAATCTGGTCAGTCAAACTCAATGGTGCAATTAGCTGGTGTGAAAGGTTTACCTGGATTTGGTCAGATAATGCCAAACGCTACTGGAAAAGACGTGGTTAGGACACCGGCTGCTGATACAAGCACCACACCACTTATTACGTTACCAGAATTGGAGTTTCATGCTATCTTAGGCTCCAAAGACAATATCATCTCAGGACTTCAAAGCCATAATGCCAAGCTATCATCAAACATAGGGTATCTTGGTAACAACTGTCATAAATTACAGACAGAGAACCAACAAATCAAAGAGAGAGCAATGCAGCTTCAGAATGAGTTAACTGCTGAAAGGAAAAAGCTGGAAGACGCTGAAAAGTCCTTAAGCTTTAAAGATACAGTGATCTCAGGACTCCAACAACAAAATGCCAGCTTGTCAGGACACACAAAGTATCTTGGTAATGAGCTTTATAAAATGCAAACACTGAATCAGCAAGAAAAGGATAGAGCCCAGCAGCTTGAGTCTGAGTTAAAAGCTGCAAGGAAAAAGCTGCAGGAAACTGAGGTCTGTTTAAGATCTAGTGAAGGTGATGTTTTACCGGAGAAAAAAGATTCAACAGATGAAGTGATTAAGTTGAAGCAGATAATAGAGAATCTGCAAACGGAGCATGAGAGCGAACTTGCTCTTCTGCATGATAAACAGATCAGGACAGGCAAAGGCCAACGGGATGCAATCAGACGGGCCGACCAGCTGAAAGTTAATCTGATCTCAGAGAAGAAAAAAGCAGGAGAGAATGAGATCTGTTTGGCCAAGCAGATGGAAGAAATGTCTGTGTTACAAGCTACTCTGCTCCAAACGGAGAAAGATTTTGATGAACAAAAGCAGCAGTGGGAGCAGGAAAAACGGCGTCTTCTCACCAACAAACAAGATGCAGCCGAGGTAGAAAAGCTGAAAGCTCAGCTGGAGTCGCAGAAAGTTACACATGGGGTCGAGGTTTCTGCGCTGTACAACGAGCTGATCAAGAGGAAGAAAGACCATCAAGTTGCCATCAAAAAGGCAGAAGAGCTGGAGAAAAACCTGGCTGAAGTGAAAAATAGAGCAAAAGAGGCAGAGGACTGCTTAGCCAAGCAAACAGAGGAAATATCCACCCTTCAAGCTGCTCTCATCCAAACAGAGACAGCTTTAGCAAACCAGAAACAAGAGTGGGAGCTGGAAAAATCCCATCTCATGACCAACCAACACCAAAGAGATGAGGTGGAGCAGCTAAAAAAGCAGCTGGAGTTACAGAAAGCTGAGGCAGAACTGGAGAAAGCCGCGCTCCATTTGATGCAGCAGAAAATGAAGCAATGCCATGAAGATGCTGCTAAAAAAGCCACTGAACTACAAATGACTCTGCGTGCTGAGAAGGCTAATCACATCGAAACAATGACATCCGTAGTAGAGAAAATCCGGGAAAGCTTTAAATTAAAGTCTGCTTTAGTCAAAATGGAGCAAGATATGGAGAAACAAAAAAACCTCTGGGACCAGGAAAGACTCAGACTCCTGGAGCAGCAGGAAACTCTCAGGAATGAGAAAGCAGCTATGAAAGATGGTCTACTCAATGAAAGGCAGGAGTGGCAATCAGAGAAGACCTGCCTTCAGGAGGCCATTTTAGCAGCCAAAAACGCTCTGAAAGAGTTACAGGAGGAGAATATGTCAACAGAGAGCAAAGAGGATGAACTGAAAAATCAGCAAGAAAAGATCAACAACTTACAAGGAAAACCTGATAAGAAAACGTTTGGGAGAAAAATGAAAAATCTCTTTAAACGCTCTAAAAAGCAGCGGTGAAACCTCATGAAACCTCCTCCAACCAAACCATCGGTTTCTCCAAGCTCCAACTCGCTCTTTGTTTTGACACCCATCTCTGGGATTATCCCACCTTTTCTAACTTTACCACCACTCTTTTCACTTTTTCTGTAACAATAACATCATAGAATAATACAAACAAACAAAAAATGATAAAAAAAATGCGCAAAAATTCTTTAAAAGCACAAATTTAAACAAAACAAATATTATCACCACATTTTTAAACAGACACATTTTTTGCTAAAACACCTTGCAATTCACACACACACACACACACACACACACACACACACAGACACATGGCCACACAGACACACACACACGCACACACACACACACACACACACACACACACACACACACACACACATACATTGGACATGCTGCCTTGTCTGCACATGGCCATGAGGATCACAGTACTATGTGCTCCTGGTGCTGGTCCCAAGCCCAGATAAAAGGAGAGGGTTATGTGAACACACCTCAGCTATCAGCTAGCTAGATAGAAAAATAGACAAAGCAAAAACATTTACATCTCATTAAGTTCTGCCAAGTTTAGTTTAGGGACCATGCAACGCTGCTAGCTGCTTTCAGAGAAGCTAAACCTGGGATCTGTTTCAAGGAACAGTTTAAACCTTTGTTGGAATAAACATAGAATCCCAAAACTGTGAGCAAATTGTTAAACAATGTCAGCTACAGCGCCCTCTAGGGGGCAAAAAACCTGTGCTATAGTGCCATCTTTGTAGGGAAGACACGTGCTAAAGTGCCCCCTTGGTAGGGGTAAGTATTGGCATGGGTGTTGTGATACGATACGTGTCACGATACTTGGGTCAAGATACGATATTATCACGACATTGCAGTATCTCTATATGTTGTGATATTTTTCTCTGTTCTCAAAATTAAATTAATAGATAAAAAAGTGAGCGCTGTATGTGTTCATCAGAAGACATTGATCATTTACTTTTTTTGGTATTCATGTTAGTTGAGATTTGGGTCAGTCAGCGTTTTAAAGTTGGACTGCCTGAACTACAGAAATGATGCTGCGCTGCACAGCAAAAAAGCTCCGCAGCACTACCTGCCAGAGTGGCAGTGCACAGTTTGCCCATTTTCCCTCTTTGTTTTAGGTAAAACATTTCTTGTTTTAAAAAAAATTAATACTAGGAACTGAAAGATACAAATTATATCGGGCAGAACTAAATCACAAAATATAGCCCAAACATTGTCCTCACAATGTTACCCCTTGGGATCTAAAACACATGCTAGTGCCTTCTTGGGAGTCAAAGTGTATGAATAAATCGCCTAGAAAAGGACTTAATATGAATGTTAAAAGGCATCCTCTGTGTGGAGCAAAAAATGAATGCTAAAATGGTATACTCCCTTTGGAGCCTAAAACACGTGCAATAGTGCCCTTTGGGGGTCAACAAAGGACTACAACACAATATTGTGATATGAGGGGTTTTGGGATTTAACCAGTATGCAACACGTGATCGATTCTGCAAAGCTGTCAGCAAATAGCGAATAAAGGAATTAGTGGTTAAACTCCACAAGTTTGAAAAAACCAGAACAATGTACTTTTTAAATGGAAAGATGGTGTTTTGATCATTGTTACTCTACTAAATCGAAGAGTAACTAACTCTTCTGAACTGTGGTGAAAAAGTTTATCCAGCCACCCATTAACAAACATTTTTATTAACTTACTTGTATTATTTTTGGTTTTATATTCTGGCACTTGCAGTTTTAAGAAAATATCCAGCCAAAATGTTCACTACAGTGCCCTCTATGAGAAACCCAAAATGTGTACTTCATTGCCCTCTCCTGGGTAATCGTAGACAAAAGTGCCCTCTGTGTTGGGGCTTAAGAGCCACGATATTTTTTTTAAGTCACACAGCATTATAGAGAATGATATATTTCTACATGTTTAGTATAGCACAGTAGCACATATCCAGGTTGGTTAGTATGAGTATAAATGAATTTATGTAAAATAAGAAATTTAAATCCCTTTAGGGTCCCACCGGGAAATTCACTCTCTGCTTTTAACCCATCCCTTATGTTTTGTGTTTGTTAAGAAGGGCTGATTTATCTTCACGAAAGTACTTTTAAATATGAAATTCTTATATACTGTTCAATAAATATTAAGTGTTTTTAATTAGAGTAATTTTTCATTTGAAAGTGAATGTGATTTACTGAAGAGCATTCATGTTTGTCAAAGCTTACTACCGGTTTGGCAGTATCGGCTGTTGCGTTTGTCACAATGCGCTATTAACAAGTCATCTTGAAAACATTCTTCTTCCAAATGTTGGCTACACAATGCGTGTTTTCAGCAAAGTGGAGCGCACGGCGGACCGGTTTTGAGTGAGGGTGTGCAAGTTTAAATGATGCACATTGTTCTCACTGCGGCTTCAGTTTGGTGAAACCTAATTTACACCATAGATGTTGAGCAACAGAACACCAAATGCTAAGATTGTCTGAAAACTCTCTGGACTCAAAGTAACGCATCCAACCTCCACCACCTGCAGCACAGCCAGGCTGTTGAGTTCAAAGATGTGCAAAAGGCTCCATTACTTTTGCACTGTGAAGTTAGGAAGCTGAGGCATCTCTTGCAAGAAATAAGGTTTAAATGTATCTAATGTCCTCAGACGGAGAGATAGAGCTCTCTGACTGCGGCAAGCTCAGTACATATATTTATACCTTACAAAATCACACTCCCCCCAGGAGAACCAACCCACCCCCGGTATAAAGAGCTTTCTGACTCTTCAACATTTGATTATTCCCAAGAAAAAACGCACTTCAATTCATCAAGGGCATAAATTTTAGCCAGATAAACACTCAGAACAGGTCTGCCGTTACACGGCATGAAGGAGGCATTTGATCTCATGCTGGCCGCTCACACAGAGCCTGTGTATGGTTCTGCTGGAGGTTTCTTCCTGTTAAAGGGGAGTTTTTTTTTCCTCTCCACTGTTGCTACAAGCATGCTTAGTGTGAGGGATTGCATTCAAGTCAATGAGTCAATGCAATCAACTGGTTTTCCTTAGAAAGAAAACTTTTAATCAAGATTTGACTGTAGGATCTGGTGAACTGTAAAGGGCCTTGAGATGACGTGTGTTGTGAATTGGCGCTATATAAATGAACTGGTTTTAATCTCTCATGACCCTCCCTTCACTCTTCTCTAGAGTAGGGAGGCAACTCCCTTCTGTCGTCCCCAATCTTAACTCCATAACTTAACTCCAGCAGACAGACTGGTACAAGACTTCTAAACAATCACCTCTATTTAGGACATTTTTTTCTCCTGTTCAATGAAACATTGTTGAATGTTTAAAACTGAATGAATACAATAAATTAATATATAATTGAAAGTAATATGTAATATGATTTGGTGAATAAATAAATAAATAAATAGATCAGTTGCATTTCCTGCACATGCCCTTATATTTGATAGAGGAGTGGAGCATTTATTGTGTATTTATGGTTATCAATGTAATACTGCCTAATTTATTGTGATATTGGTTGGGGGTCATGTCACCCAGCCTACTTCGTGTAGACAACACCAACTGATTTTTATGAAAATGCTCAGTAAGATGAATGAAAGCTCTTAGATGAAACTTCAATGTAATGTTGAGGCTGATTTAATCAGGGAATAAACTACACAGCAACTATCTGGGCATAGAAGGACCTAATGTACCTAAGGTCATAACGATGTTTCACATCCAAACTTTTGATAGCAAATAAATCAGAAAAAAAATTTCAAAGTAAGATGTCACCTGAAAACTATCCCAGAAAATTAGACTCCTCTCTTCTCCTAGCAAGCAAAATTCCTTTGGTTATTAGGAAGGTTCTTATTCTCACAAAAATGTGTAAATTGGCTCCTGTTTTTTTAGAATTAAATATTTCTAATTTAATATTAGTTTGCCATTTATATACAATAGCTCCACAGTTTTCTGAGATTCAATTCAATTTAGTTTATTTATATAGCGCAAATTCACAGCATGCCATCTCAAAGCAGATACTGGTTGAACCTGTATCAGATACTAACTCAGTTACTTTTTGGGAGAAGTAACTAGTAACTATAAACTAATTACTTTTTCAAAGTAACGTGCCCAACACTGACTATCAGGAAATGCTTCCAAAACTTTTTCAAGAGGCCATGTTCTTCCTCTTTCTATTTCAATGGATCTGAATTAATAATAATTTTCCAACACTTCTTCCCTTTGATAGTCCAATACCTTTTTCTATCTTCAGACAAAGTCTTTGAAAGTGGATTCAGAGATCTGTCCTTTCCTCTGACATGGCTTCTCTGTAAAGCCTGCCTTCAACTCTTAAAAGCCCATATTTTAAAAGAGGATCCAACACATAGATGGAACTCAGAGGGATCACTTTGGTATATTGGTTTATCTCCTACTTGAAACTCTCTGCTGGTGGTACATTGCGATAGAAAACTCTGCTTTTTGTAGCCCTGACTGTCATGATGTTGGCACCATAGAATGGGTTTGACCCTTTTTTTCTCTCATCTCCTTTTTAATCGGATACACCTGTTCCTGCTTCTATTTAAGCCACCTGTTCCCAGCCATTGGTGCCAGATTACTCAAGCTTCTAGTAAGACTATTCTAGCGTACCCTGTGTTTAGTTCTGCGTGTTCCTGACCCTTTTCTGCCCCTCGGGCTTCTGAGTATTGGCCGCCGCTGTTCTGCTCTGGTCACCTGCCCTGTTTTCCGGACTGTTACCTGGATTCCGCCTGTTGTTTGCCTTGGACCTGTCCTCTGACCACAGCTTGGATTTGTCCTAAATCCTTCAGTTCCTCTGCGTGTTCTGGCTGCTGATGGTTGCTGCTCCTCTTTTCTCCTGGATCTCTGGTTCCGGCTCAGTTACGAGCTATGAAGTACCGCTCCTCCGGACCTCACTCCTTCTCCTGGGCTCAAACTGAACTTTGCCAGGTTGGTGGCTTTCATGCTTATTGTCGTTCCCCGTTTGAGTTCTGAAATCACTGAACTGAGTCTCTGTTTCCACAGAGAATCCAGTGAGCAGCCGCATGTTATTTTGATAAACGCTTGTTTTCTCAAGCTTATCTGTCTGCTTGTATTTTGGCTCCAACATTCTGAGCCCCCTGACATTGCCAAGGACAGACCGTTGCCCTTTGTGATATCAACGGTCCTCTTATGCCCTCCTGTCTCTTTTTATGCACCACAACATTATTATCATATTGATTCAGTTCAATTAAATTCTATTTATTTACATAACGCCAATTCACGATCAACCGGTTGATTGCATTCAGTCATTGACTTGCAAGATATGCTCCTTCTGGATGAGCCTGCAGCAACAATTTCATTTGCATTTTGTTATTGACGCTCCAGCAATCCTTTACACCAAGCATGCATGCAGCGACAATGAAGAGAAAAACTCATTTTTAACAGGAAGAAACCTCCAGCAGAACCAGGCTCAGTTTTAGCGGAAAGGCAACTGTTAAGGGTCTCCACAGGTGGTCTCGTCGATATTATCGACCGATATTAAGAAGATGACAAGTCCTTTTTTTCTTCTGTATTTCTCCTTCAGGACACTTATTAACATGAGATGAGAGGCCACTGCTCTTTTAAAGTTTTTTTTTGTCCTGTATATTTAGCTGATCTGTTGGATTCATAGTCAACGCCCTCTTTCCAAACTGGTTATTTTCAATGTCCAGTGTCCTGCCACATAAACTATTGTCCTTTTAGTCATCTTTGTGCTAATGTGTTTCCACATTTGCCCAGTCAACTCCCAAATAGCTGCATTTTGATTAGCTACAAATGTGCGAAAGCATATCTTCATTATTAATGCTTTTGAAAACAGAAGTGGTGTGCATCTAAAACACTGATCCGGATGTTTGTTCAGCTCTGCTTTAACCACCGTATTCATCTTTACAGCTAGCAAAGCTACAGCAAAGTCAAGTCGAGATTGGTTATGACCTTCAGTGACCTTAACCAGGAAAAAGCCAAGATGGATGATATTTTCATGTGTCATCAATCAAATGTATTTGGCAGTCCCAAACTCTGCTTCAGTAGCATCTTCACTATTGTTTGACTGTGCATGCTTAATGGATTAAAAGCCTAAAGGGTTTTATGTATCGATCAACAATAAAGTCCCCTACTAACTTTCCCGTTTATTTAATATGTCCTGTGACATGTAGAGCTAGAAGAGTCTCAGTATTAACCAACTTACATATGTGATCCACACATGCACATAATGGCTCAAACAAGCACACATTATTTACACATTCACAGGACAAGATTCTCAAAAGTATGATGCATATACAATTATATCTTGATTTAAAAGCTACCGGTGGTCTTTAGACCTCACTGCATTTGTGTTTGGATTGCTCTTAAACGAATTGAAACACAAATGCATTTTTTAATCAAGCAATGATTTGCAACCAATTAGATATCTCAATCACAAGAATGTATACAATGTGTACATTAAGGCAGCCTGAACTCCACTGCTGTCTTGGCTTATAAAAGAGGCCTATAACGCTCTGGGAACAGTGGCTGTGTTTGGCTTAGTAGAAAACCATTGCACATGTGGTATGCATTCTCAGTAAGTTGATTGCCTGCAGCCTCTCTGCACAGACACATGATTTGTAGATCAGTGCTAAAATCTGTTTTTCAGGAAGTGAAACTTGCACAGCGATACTGAGACTAAGAGAAGAAATGGAGCCAAATCAGTTGGGCCGAGAAACTATCTCCTGTTCAATCTGTCTGGATCTGCTGAAGGACCCAGTTACTATTCCCTGTGGACACAGCTACTGCATGAGCTGCATTAAACGACACTGGGATAAAGAGAATCATAGAAGAATGCACAGCTGCCCTCAGTGCAGAGAGATCTTCACACCAAGGCCTTATCTGAAGATGAACACTGTGTTAGCAGTTTTAGTGGAGCAGCTGAAGAAGACTGGACTCCAAGCTGCTCCTGCTGATCACTGCTTTGCTGGACATGAAGATGTGGCCTGTGATTTCTGCACTGGAAGAAAACTGAAAGCCATCAAGTCCTGTTTAGTCTGTCTGGCCTCTTACTGTGAGAAACACCTTCAGCCTCATTATGATTCAGCTACATTTAAGAAACACAAGCTGGTGGGGCCCTCCAAGAACCTCCAGGAGAACATGATGCTGCTCTCAACATGATGAGGTAATGAAGATGTTCTGCCGTACTGATCAGAAGTGTATCTGTAGTTTCTGTTTATTGGATGAACATAAAGGCCATGACACAGTGTCAGCTGCAGCAGAAAGGACTGAGAGGCAGAGAGAGCTGGAGGAGAGACGAGGAAGAATCCAGCAGGGAATCCAGGACAGAGAGAAAGATGTGAAGCTGCTTCAACAGGAGGTGGAGGCCATCAATCACTCTGCTGATAAAACAGTGGAGGACAGTGAGAAGATCTTCACTGAGCTGATCCATCTCATCCAGAAAAGAAGCTCTGATGTGAAGCAGCAGATCAGATCCCAGCAGGAAACCTGAAGTGAGTCGAGTCAAAGAGCTTCAGGAGAAGCTGGAGCAGGAGATCACTGAGCTGAAGAAGAAAGAAGCTGAGCTGAAGCAGCTCTTAAACACAGAGGATCACAACCAGTTTCTCCACAGCTACCCCTCACTGTCAGCACTCAGTGAGTCTACACACTCATCCAGCATCAATATCCGTCCTCTGAGACACTTTGAGGATGTGACAGCAGCTGTGTCAGAGCTCACAGATAAACTGCAGGACATTCTGGGAGACACATGGACAAACGTCTCAATAGCAATCACTGAGGTGGAGGCTTTACTGTTAGAAGCAGAACCAACCAGCAGAGCTGGATTCTTAAGATATTCATGTGAAATCACACTGGATCCAAACACAGCACACACAGGGCTGTTACTATCAGAGGGGAACAGGAAGGTGACAAGAACTGGGCAACCTCAGTCTTATTCTAGTCACCCAGACAGATTCAGTACTTATTTTCAGGTTTTGAGTAGAGAGAGTCTGACAATACGTTGTTACTGGGAGGTCGAATAGCAGTTGCATATAAGAATGTCAGAAGAGCAGGAAGAGGAAATGAAAGTTTATTTGGATATAATGACAAATCTTGGGCATTAGATTGTGTTCAAAACTTTTACAAGTTTGGTCATAACAACATGTGGACCTCCATCTCAGGTCCAGTTTCCTCCAGGATAGGAGTGTACCTGGATCACTCAGCAGGTATTCTGTCCTTCTACAGCATCTCTGAAACCATGACTCTCCTCCACAGAGTCCAGACCACATTCACTCAGCCGCTACATGCTGGTATCTGGGTTGGCTATAAAGGTTCTGTAGAGTTCTGTAAACCCAAATAAATGTTCTTTCCGATTGTTGATCATGGTTCTGATGTCTCTGCTCTGTTGTTTGGTTCCTTTTTCATTTTTTTTTTTACTGAAATCTTTATTGGTGATTTTTTTTTTTCACCAAGAACAACAAAAACCAGGTAATCTGAACAGATGACTGCCCAGACAAAGAATGATACATCCATAACACTGTTATTAACATACTGATTGATTGCTTTTTCATTGCTCCTATAGTCTTAGAATATTTATCAAGTTTTCCTCCAAAAATTGTTTTACAATTTCAATCTATTGGGCTTTTGTTGGTATGATATCCTTTCCCAAGTTCCTGATGATGACTCTCTTGGCTGCAAGCAACAATATTTTGATTTGAAATGTGACGTGTCCATGGTGACCCCTGTGAATTATTTCCTGCTGCAACTGGAGTCTTTGCAGTGTAACCTCTACCTGCTTCTGACCTGCTGTAAAAATTAAAAAACAGCAATGTGCCACACAAATCAGAACATCTGGTCAACCAAGTGCATCAAAAAGAAAATAGGTCACTGTTCTAAATAATCCAAGTTAAAAAAAAAAAAAAAAGTTCAATTTTAACAGCAACTAAATATTTAAAAACACTTTTTATCAATTCATTGTCTATTTTGTGGACCATTAAGTATAATGATCAATTATTTCAGCACCCTTACAACAAACGGCCAGGAGACACAAGTATCTTTCTACAGTAGTTTGCAACTTTTATGAATAAAAACACCCCACATCAGAAGATACGAATACTTTTAAACAATGTGCATCACTCTTCATCCTTTTTTTCCTCTTTAGTTAAGGAAGCAGTGCAACACACTCCTCTTCTTGGTAAAGTCAGTAAGCATTGCAATCATCTAAGGGTGTCCCAATGCAACTTTTTCTTTTCTGATACAACACTACTATGGCAGCTTTGATTATTGACCAGTTCAAATATTGACTCAATACAATATTTGCCATGGTTGGTTTAGGGATTAAACCCACATGCAGAACACCACTGGAGACTGATAAAACTAGGACTGGATTCAGGAAACTGGTCCAGGCAGGATTCTCTGGCGTCTGCAGAGACGGATAGTTTGATTAGCCAGATAAACAGGTGAATAGTTGAGTTTCAGATGTTTCTGGAAATACCTTGAAGAGGTTCAGGCTTTCTCCTTTGAGAGAGGGAACCGGTTGGGTCCAGAGACTGTTGGTTCAGCAGAGTGCTCAGCAGCAGCAGCGTCTAGCTTCTGACTTTCCAGTGACAGACCTTGGTTTGACTGATCAGCTCTTTCCCTGAGAGCAGCAGGTGGATTCCAGAGTGAGATCTTCAGGTTTGGCTCTCTAGGGCAGGCAGGCAGGTAACAGGCTAAGCTCATCCAGAGCTTTCAGACAAGAGACAGGTTTCCTGTGAGTGAGAAGACAGAGGCAGGTTAGAATTGGGTTTCTCTTGGGAGACAAAGATTCTAGTAATCACAGAGGCTCAGGTTTGCTAACCAAACTTGGTCAACACTGCGGGGCGCTGAAGGAAGGTCTGGCAGCTGCTTAAGTAGAGCAGGTCTCCTGATGGGCTGACGAGAACCAGGTGTGCAGGAGGGCTCCAGCCCAGGAGACCCACGGCGCACTCTGCTGGAGAAAGGTGGTACTTCTCCAGATCCCAAGCAATATTGGCACAAATCATTCATGCTTTTGTAACTTATATTTTATTGTGGAATGTAATAAGAGAACAACTGACCCATTTATGTAGCCAATTGGTTGCAGAAACTTTAAGCAGAAGCATAGTGTTTCTATCAGCTTTCTAATAGCTGAGATTTTAGATGCAGGCCAATATATTCAGATTTTAGTTTATTGGCTTGTTTCAGACAGGTTTCTAATGTTAATATCAGATCCGGACATCCATACAACTTTGTGACTTAGAAATGAACCAAATCACATGAAAATAATGTAGTTTAAATTAAGCACATCCTAATATAATCAGAACCTTTGAAACTTATCTCCATGTGTTACACGTTCCCCAGTAACCTACAAAAAATACACTGTCATTGGGATGAATGTTCAGTAAGAATGAAAAACATGACTGGTAAATAAAAAACAATCATATCTAAGGGATTCAGAAGGGAAGGTCTGCAGCCAGCACCTCAAAGGAGGAACCATGGTGTAACTCCTCAGACGGAAGGTGGCACCATTGTAGGGAATTCTGGCTTCTTTTTCTCTGCCCCAGGACAGCTGTGGCTACAATGAAGCTTGTTCCAAGCTTGGTACTTACTGTATATCATTATATCGGTATATTTTCTTTGGTATGACATGTGGGAATAGGAATATATATATACCAGAGTTTAAAATATACATTTCTAAAAGAATATCAGATCGACTATCTGTTTTCATAGCAGAAATGGTGGCAGTTATACCAAGCAATGGGTAGAGGAGGTTAGACCAGACAGATTCAGTACAGATTCTAAAGCAGTTTTAGAAAGTATTCAGGGAGAAGGGAATGATAGATAAGATTTTGTATTAGAACTCCAGCACAGACTGTTTAGATTATAATGGGGTGGCCCTGATATTTGGTCATGTTGGGTTCCAGAACACGAAGGTGTAAAAGGCAATGAAAAAGCAGATATATTTGCAAAAAGGGCTTTAGAAGGAACAGTAACCATTACAATTCCTTTTGGGAAAGGGGATGTTAAAGCACTTAATACGAGTAAAGAAATGGAAAAATGGCAAAAGAGATGGAACAAAGATAAGAAAGGAAGAGGATTATATAAGGTCCAAAAATCAGTATTATATAGAATCATTAATGAGAGGAAAAGAAGGGAAGAAGTAATAATGATCAGATTAAGAGTGGGCCACACCTATTTAAATGACAATTCATATTTAATAGGAGGAAAAATAATGATACATGTGAAGGATGTGGAGAAAAAGAAAATGTAGAACACATACTGATGAACTGAAAAACTTATGAACATGAAAGGGAGAAATTGAGAGGGATGGTTGAAAGGACAGGTCAAGAATAGAGTCTTAAGGGAATATTGGAAAATGAAGGAAATATACAGGAAATTCACAGATTAAGGAAAGCATTATTTATTTATCTACAGAATACAAAATTGAAAAATAGAATTTGATGTAAATTAATGTTGCTACACACTCATGTACAGTAGGTGGCAGTATGCAGCTTAAAGTTGCCTGCGATCTGCCATAATAGAAAAGAAGAAGAAGAACTTTGTCATCAAATAGGAGTAGCTTTCATAATACCAGTAATGAGCAAAAATTTATTTTCTCAAGTGTTGGCAATACGCTTCCGTAAGATAAGAATAAATGATGGACTTTCGGTTTATACAGGAGAGATGATTGCAATATTATTAGCAGTTATTTGTTCAGATGCTAGTTCATCCTTAATTAGTTTGCAGTATAATCAGTCAGAAAGTAGGCCAGATATTTTAATAGCAATTCAAACAGACACCATATAGAATAAATATGAGGGGTTTAATAATACATTTTGTATGGATAGCAGCACATTATGGAGTTAAAGGAAATGAACAGGTAGGTAAGGCAGCAAAAGAAGCTGTTTGTCAGTGGATTTAATTATTCATTTTAGTAAATCGGATGTTAAAATGTAAATTAACCATAATGAAGGACAAATGGCAAAAGGAATGAGATAAAGGAAAAAAGGACGTTGGTTTTATAAAATTTAAAAGAAAACTGGAGAAATGAGAAGAACAAGAAGAAAAGAAACAATTATTTCTTGGTTGAGATTTGGTAACACCGGATTAAACAGGGCTCTGTTTATCTTAGGCAAACATAGGCATGGTAAATGTGAATATTGTGGGGTAGATGGAACAGTTGAACGAGTAATGTTGTACTTTAATAAATATTAGGAGGAGGGACAGCAATTTATTCAAAATTTAAGTAAAGCAAAAGTTAAATTAGATTTATTTGAATTATTCAGAAGCCAATCAGCCAGTAACATTTACAGAATAATATTTAAAAAAAAAACACACATTTGTATAATAGGATTTAGTTCCTGATAGTCATTTAGGTCCACACTCCATTCCACTAGATGGCGGAAATTCATCAATCTGTTGTTTGCCAACCGCCAAAAAAATTTAAAGAAGAAGAACTTTTTCCTCAGTTCTTCTTCCTCGAACGTGTCTGTGGCTCATTCGGTCAATTATCCCCCTTTTCAGGTATGATTTCACATATTTACACACCTGTGTCTTTGGTTTGCTAGACAGCTCGCGAATATGTTTCATTACCAAATATATGTGCATTTTTTGTTGTTAAGAAAGTTTCCTGACAGTAGTGATGGTGAGATGAAGCCTCATGAGGCTATGGCTCTGTTCGAAAACCTGGGCTGCATCCTCCAAGGACGCGGTCTACCTAGACTGGATCCTTCGAAGTCCTTGAAAATAAGGAGACGAGCAAAGAGTTTAGGCTGTGAATTCGACCAGGTCCACCCTTCGGGCGGGTTTTACCGCCGTAAGCCCTGTTGGGCTTAGCAACCCCGAAAGTTGACACAAAAAAGCAAGAAAAGAATGAAACCGAAGTTTTCAAAACTGTTTGTTTATTTATTTCTTTTTTTTATTGTAAAGTGAACAAGGACTACATTAACAAGAATCCAGAGTGGAATAAAGGTTCCAACCACCGGGAGCAGGAACAAATAAAATCAAATGTAATGATAGAAACCTTTAGTCAGTTAAATAACATGCTGCTGTCATTCTGCACATCTCTGATGTTGCTGCTATTTTCAAATATCCATTACTGTAAAATGTCCATAGCTGCATATTGGTTATTTATTCCCCAGTTTTATATTGTTAAAACATTTTACAGTATTTTATTGTTTATATTTTAACTATTCTCTATTATTCTTATACATTTTTTTAAGGTCCACATTTGTGTGACCATTTTCAATAATCTTTCTGCTGCTGTAAATTTGCCCATTGTGGGACATTAAAGGGATTTTCTATTCTATTCTATAAAAGGGGTAGAAAGATAGAAGTAAATCTAAACAATGTATGTATAAAAAATATATCTGCAAAATCTCTAATATTCAACAACAAAAATACTTAGTTAAACATATTGTGCAAATCAGCAATAAAAAGACAAAAATCCTATCAGATTTATAGTCCCCACACTGCAGATATATTAGAATCTGTCCTTAAATTACAGCCAAACCCATTTATACAGTAACAGATAAAACCTTTAGATAAATCAAACATTATCACCACATATCTGACTCAATAACAATTAAAACAACTATTTTCATTCATCTCAGAAGGAACTATTCACTGACTGGATTATATTAAACTGTACTTCCAATTTTCACCACTGTTCGGCGCCAAGTAACATTTCCTTTGATCACGGAGCAAATCACGGCTTGCTTGGTCTCGCAATGAATCCTGGGTAAACCAAGGGTACCGAGGATACATCGGACCCGTCCTTCAAGTCGGGCAAAAAGAAGCACGCATTTTAAGGCCGCATAATGAGGACTCTTGAAATCCGACCAGACCTCAGGGCGTGCTATGACGTAATCGCCGCTAATCTGGCCCTCTAAGGACGTCCCAGGTTTTCGAACAGAGCAATTGAACCGTTTGGCCAAATAGCTTCAACGATCCAACAGTTTCATGAAGCTTCATGTGAACATGTCAACACCTACTGGTGGACAGCAGAACTACAGTTTGTAATAAAATCTGTATTTTTTTTTGCAACTGTTTTTCCTTTTTCCCCTTTAAAGTTCCCTTGAAATTGTTAATGGTTGGTGTGTATAATAAAATCTTTTGTAATTTTTTTTAAGTGTAAAATTTCTTAGAACAATCATTTAAGGTTCACAGTTTTTCTGACATTTTAGTGAAATAAACTCAAGTAGACAGTGAAAGTGTTTGTGCAAATTGGGTAAAACTGGGCAATCAGAATCAAAAACACTTTAATAATCCCAGAGGGAATTTACTTTGATGAGCAATGATGAGAAAAATGAAAGGTGTTAGTCATTTTTATTCAAACATGATAGTTTTTCCACGTTTTTTGGTTTTAATCAGGTTGGAAGTTGTGTTCAACCAATCTTTTGACTAAACCAACCTAATTTACCCAATCTATATTTTTACTCGGGCAAAACAATGCAAATTAGTGTCATCAGTCAGTTTAATCGCAAATTTCAAAAGTCAAAGACAGATCTTGATCCATCAACTTCTAGAGTGAGAGCCTGTCTCTTACAGATGACGCCACATATGTAGATGACCATAGCAGGGAGAAAATACTACTTAACAGCAACGTGTTAACACTGACTTTGTTCAGGTGGTTTGCTCAAATTTTTGATCATTACATTGTTTATTCTAACCAAATTAGTTTTAAGCAACTAGATTGGTTTTTTTTTCAACCAATCCATTCTTAGAATCTATCCAAACTCTATCCAGCTGACAGCAGCTCTCCTCCCAATCTCCCACATCTTGACTGAACACTGAGGCTGTTTAGATGCCTGTCAAAATTCTTGTGCTTCCCGAACCACTTCCCAAAGCAGTCACCTGGTATCACGGTAGCGAGGCCTCAGACGTCATTAATTTTGGCCCCGCCTCTAAATGAATCTCACCTCGACACGCGCTTCGGGGAAACGCACCCTCCATTACTCGACACACGCCTTGAAGCCTCGGCTCATCTCATAACATCACTACCTGACAGCATAGCTGACAGCTCATAGCAGCCAATGCAGATCCATGTGAGTGTAAAGCATTATACTGTCTATAGTATCTATTAGGGATGGGACGATTTATGAAAACCGTCCGGAACCGCTCGTTCGACTGTTTCGCCCTCGATTCGCGTGTGTTGCGTTCGGTTCATGTTCATGCGCTGCTCCTTTTTCTCATAGGCTACGCTGGTACATTCCAGAGCAGAAGGTGGCGGGTGCTGCGACCAAAGCCAACCACCAGTAGTAAACAAGAAGAAGTAAGAAACGGGTGGCAGCTTAGCCGGATGTAGCAGGGAAAAAAAAATCAGCTGTTGTGGAGAATCGTGGTCGAGAATGGCAGTGGGAAAGAACAGGGAAAGTTGAAGACGCCGCCAGCAGCACTTTTATAGGTCTGCTGTATGGGGAGCCGCTTTGCATTTAGAGTGACCTACAATGACGGCAGAAAGAAAGTTGTGGATAAAAGTGCAACAGTGTGCAAGCATTGTGCAACACGTTTTGTTTATAAGCACACAGCAACATGACCAACATGTCATGCTAACCCCCGAAATCCCACATACTCTGTCAGCAACCCCCGCTCCGCCCCGCTGCGCTCCAGACCGGCTGCTCAAAGCAAAGCCTACAGCCCCCCACTGTGGCTCCCGCTTTGTCTGCTCCCCTTGAGTCCCTTGGAGATGAAGGTAGAGAATCTGGTGAAGATGATTAAATTCAAAGCAACAAAACATAACGGAAATGATCCAGGGTTTCCTCACTGATCATTTAAAATAATTACAATCCATTATTTTTGGGGATTTTTTTTTCATTAATTTCATACATTTTATGGGATTTCGGTGTAAACAATCAACATGTATCGAGTCGAACCGAAACCGCGGACTAGAAACCCGTGAATCTAACTGAACCGTTGATTTTGTGAGCCGTTCCATCCCAAAGTATCTATTATTGGCCCATGAACATTTGTATCACGATGGTTCATAAAGGAAACCATACAGCTGTTTTACGCAGCAAATCCAACATACTCAAATCAACAGTCAGATTTCATTTTAACACCCTTGAAGTGTCTATGTGGGTCCACACCAGAGAGTGTTAATTCGACTCTTTTTGGAGAGTTGGCATTGTAACTCTTATTTAGTGTTAAATAATAAATCTTTCTGGAGTTGATAATTTAACACTTAATTACACCAACTAGGTGTTAGAATTGGAATATTAACACTCACATGGAATGTTTCCTAATTACATAGGAGTTATTCTCTAGTTGATAAAAATTTTACATTTTGGAACATATAAAAATCCCTTTGGAAAAATAAATAAATAAAGAAGCAATGTTTGTTTTTTCAGCAAATATTTATTTTCAAAAGTGCATCACAATTGGAAAAATATTTTTTTCAAAACATTTAACAAAGTGGAACCTTTGCCTATATCCATTTCAATACTTTGTAACAAAATTCTGAAGAGAACTAAATTTAAACAAAAAAATCTATTCATGCACTGCAGAGGAGGTTAATTTCTCCAATTAAACCGCCGTTTGCTGCATCGATTTTTATAGGAGACAGTCTTCCGATAGATGGGGATTCACGCAGCTCCATGTGTTGACGATAACATTTCCCAAATCATTCTTTTAGGTGTTTCGATGTTGATGAGTTTAGCCAAAAAATACATAAAATATATTCGTCTACAAACCTTTTTTTCAAAGCTTTTACAAAGCTTACAAGTTAGCTAAACATGATTAGGCTATCACCAAAGCAATGTAGCTAATGTCTATCACACGGCTTTAACTTGACTCAAAAAATGCCATAGAGTTAGAAGCGAATAAAACTTCAAAAACCCTTATGACGAGGACTCAAACGATGCACGTGACGTCGCCCGGTACGGCGGAGCCAGGACCCCACCCTGGAGCCAGGTCTGGGGTTGGGGTTCGGTCGGCGAGCGCCTGGTGGTCGGGTTCTTCCTCGCGGGATCCGGCCGGGCCCAGCCCGAAGCGAGCGACGCGAGGCCATCCCCCAGTGGGCCCACCACCCGCAGAGAGGGAACCATGAGGGACCGGTGCAAAGAGGATTGGGCGGCAGCCAGAGGCGGAGACCCCGGCGACCTGATCCGCGGGCTAAACGGGCTCTGGGGACGGAATGTCACCTCACTGGCGGGAAGGAGCCCGAGCTTGTGCGGGAGGTGGAGCGATACCAGCTAGAAGGTTGGGCTCTCCCTCACGCCATCAGCCAGGGCTCTGGAACCCAGCTCTTTGTGAGAGGCTGACTCTCTTCTACTCTGGAGTTACCCGGGAGGAGAGGGCGGAGGGCAGGGTGGGGCTGCTTGCCTCCCCCCCAGCTCAGCCGCCTCGCGGTTGGAGTTCACCCCTCGGTAGACAGCAGGGTGGGTCCATCCTCTTCGGGTTGAAGGGGAGAACTTGAAAGTTGTTTCGCCTATGGGCCTAACGGCAGTACGGAGTACCAGGCCTTCTTAGCATCCCCTGGGGGAGGTGCTAGGAAAGTGCTCTCCCGATTCCATCATCTACTGGGAGACTTCAACGCCACGGGAAACGACAGTGGAGGGGCGCGGATCGGGGGAACAGGGCCCCCAGCTCTGAACCCGAAGTGGTGTCTCATTATTGGACTTCTGTGCAAGTCACGGATTGTCCATAATGAACACCATGTTCAGGCATGAGGATGTCCATCGTGGTGCACCGGCACCAGGACACCCCAGGCCAAAGGTCGATGATCGACTTTTGTAGTCGTATCTTCTGATATTCTCGCCGCATGTCTTGGACACTCGGGTGAAGAGAGGGGTGAGTTGTCCACCCACCACCACCTGGTGGTGAGTTGGATACTGGAAGAGGAGGAAGCCTGAAAGACGCAGGCCCCAAACGTAGTGAGGGTCTGCTGGGAACGCCTGGTGGAGCCCTCGGTCAGATGCGTTCAACTCCCACCTCCGGAGAGCTTCTTCAGGTTCCAGGGGAGGTTGGAGACATGGAGTCCTAATGGGCTGTGTGTTCGCGCCTATTGCCCATGCGCTGCCCGTAGCTGTGGGCCATAAGGTTTATGGCAGGTGCTTCGTCTGGGTGGCTATCCTAACCCGGTGGACACCGCCGATAGTAAGGGGATGCCGCTGTGCTGGTCCTATCAAGCCTCCGGCTGGCTTGGGACTCCTGAAGCAGCAAGGCACCGCGGGAGGCCAGCGCAGCCGCTGCCCAGCGCCGCAGAGGCGCGGCCCCGGCCTGGGAGTGAGTTCGAGAAAAGCCATGGAAAAGACCACATCGGTTGGCCTCGTTTATCTCTGGGCAAAACCGTGGCCCCGCCCGAGGGAAGCAGTGCTTCACTACACTGCTTTTTAGTGGGAGCTGCTGACCTTTGAAGGAGGATATTGTCGGGCGGTGGAAGGGAATACTTTGAGTGACCTCCCTCAACCACAGACATGCCTTCCTCGCGGGGAAGAAGTACACCAGGTGTCAGGCTGGGTTCGCCCATCACCCAGGCTGAGGTCACCGAGGTAGTCGTCAAAAAACTCCACGCTGGCAAGGCTTCGGGGGTGGACGATGCCCTGAGTATTCAGAGCTCTGGATGTTGTCGGGTTGTCATGGTTGACACGCCTCTTCAACATCGCCTGGAGGTCGGACAGTGCTCCTGGATTGAGAGACTGGGGTGGTGGTTCCTCTCCACAAGAAAGGGGACCGGAGGGTGTGTCCAACCATCGTGGGAATCACACTTCTCAGCCTCCTCCGGAATACCCATGCCAGGGTGCTGGAGAGGAGAGTCCTGCTGATTGCCTCGAATCCCCGGCTGCAGGAGTGAGCAGTGTGGAAAGCCGCCCTGGCCGTGGAACGGCTGGACCAGCTCTTACACCCCCTGCAGGGTGCTTGAGGGTTCGTGGGGGAGCTTGCCCAACCAGTCCACATGTGTATGGTGGACTTGGAGAAGGCATTCTAATCGCGTCCCTCGTGCTGCTCCCTGTGGGGGTGCTCCAGGGAGTAAGCGGGAGTGGGGGGCCCCTTATTAGGGCCATCCGCTCTCGTACAAGCGAGCAGGAGTCTGGTTCGCATTGCCGCATTAAGTCGACCTGTTCTCGTGCATGTTGGACTTCTACAGGCTGCCTTCATCACCGTCCTGTTCATATAACTTTTGCGGACAGGATTTCAGATGCATCCAAGGACCCGAGGCGTCTGGTTTGGGGAACAGCCGATCTCGTCCCTGCTTTTGCGATTTAATTTAGGTGCCCTGCTGGCTCCCTCCCTGCCTGCGTTCCCAGACCAGCCCCGGAGCGTAGTTCGCAGTCGCAGTGCGTGAAGTTTGCCGGGATGAGAATCAGCTCCTCCAAATCCGAGGCCATGGTTCTCGACCGAAAAGGTGGCATGTCCCCTTTCGGGTTGAGGGGAGTCCTTGCCTCAAGTGGAGGAGTTCAAGCATCTTGGGGTCCTGTTCACGAAAGGGAGGGAAGAATGGAGCAGGAGATCGATAGACGGATCAGCGCGGTTGCTGCAATAACGCGGACGCTGCAACGTGGGTTCGTCCTGGTGAAGAAAGAGCTGAGCTTAAAAAGGCAAAGCTCAATCTAAAGTGGGTCGGTCTATGTTCCTACTCTCACCTATGGTCATGAAATTTGATCATGATTCCAGCCAACGAGATCCCAGATACAAGCGGCTGAAATGAGCTTTCTCCCCAAGCAGGGTGGCTGGGCTCTCCCCTTAGAGATAGGGTGAGGAGCTCGGTCATTCCGGGAGAGGCTCAGTGTAAAGCCGTGTTCTCCTCCACATCGAGAGAGGCCAGTTGAGGTGGCTCGGAGCATTCTGATGCCCCTGACGCCTCCCCTCGGAGGTGTTCCAGGCATGTCCCACCGGGAGGGAGGCTCAGGGGACTTATTCCAGGACACGCTTGGAGAGACTATGTTCTCGGGCTGGCCTGGGAGCGCTGCTTAGGGCTTCCCCAACAGAGCTGGAGGAGGTGTTCGCGGAGAGGGAAGTCTGGGAGTCTCTGCTTCGTTGCTGCCCCCGCCACCCGTTCCGATAAAGCTGGAGATCTAATCTTGCACGAAAGTGCACGAGTACTATCTGGAGAGAAAATGATTTACCAAGCTGGGTAAACGGGTCTGCATGACGTGCAAAATTTGTAGAGTAAAGTTTTCCTCCGCTCGGTACCAGTAGCAATGGAGGCAGAGTCAGTGAATGTACTCTTTGGGTGTCAAATCCACTATAGGACTTCAGAGTTGATAGACAAAGAGTTATTTTTTCCATTTTAACACCTCCAAATTTATTATGTAACACTATTTTTTAACAATCAATTTTAACTACTAACATGTGACACCTCAGAGTTATATTTGAAAATATATATACATACATATATATATGTATATCAGAATTCATAAGTGATTTTTAGAAAAACAACAATTTAATTTCACAGTTTTGAAGGTGGGTGGAACTAACAGCTGCTAAATGTGAGAGCTGATTGGCTGCAGCATTTTTGCACTCACACATGATTTGTAGATCAGACCAAAGTCGAGCTCAAACCTGTTTCTTATTTCAGGAAACTAAAGTCACACAGCCACTGTGACTGAGAGG
>JAGKQL010000036.1:6923055-6947885 GCA_018398635.1 Cyprinodon brontotheroides
ACACAAATATCTGTACTTTCTACTCCTTACATTTTAAAAAATTGTCTCGTTACTTTAGTTTTGAATCATTTCAATGGAGTTACCGTTATTATTTTTCACGTCATCAATACCAAATTCAATCTAATTGGATGGGAATCTACGTTGCATTTGACGCACCACTACAAGATGAATCGACAGATTCGGCGGTATTCATTGGCGGCAAATCATTGCAGCTTGGTGGCGGTGGCGTTAGCATAGTAGCATGGACGACGAGATGATTGAAAATGAACACAACGGAGATCTAGTCCTATTGGCAGACATCCATTTAAAATGTAGGCAACGGCATGAAAAAAGTGGTTTCTACTTTTACTTTGATACTTTAAGTACATTTACAAGCCTGTACTTTGTTACTTTTACTTGAGTAAAGAAGTTTAATCAGTACTTCCACTTTTACCAGAGTATTTTTTAACACAATTATCTGTACTTTTACTCAAGTACGGAAAGTGAGTACTTTTGCCATCTCTGCCTGTTTCCATGTCCTGTTTCCATGTCAGTGTCCATGTTTCCATGTCGGTCAAGTCTGTTGTCCATGTTTCCTGTTTATGTCTGGTCCTAGTCTGTTGTCCATGACGTGATCCATGTCACCGTTTCCTGATCATGTCCACAGGTCCTGTTTTGTTACATGTCCTGTTTCCATGTCAGGTCCATGTCCTGTCCGTGTCGTTGTTTACATGTCTTGTTTCCATGTCAGGTCTTATGTCCTGTCCGTGTGTTGTTTCCATGTCCTGTTTCCATGTCTGGTCCAAGTCCTGTGTCCATGTGTCCATGTCACCATGTCTTGATCATGTCCGTGTCCTGTTTCCTTATGTTTCCATGTCCTGTTTCCATGTCCGGTCCATGTCTGTTTGTGTATCCTGGTTCCCATGTCCGGTCCATGTCCTGTCCGTGTGTTGTTTCTGTGTCCTGTTTCCATGTCTGGTCCAAGTCTGTGTCCATGTGTCCATGTCACCATGTCTTGATCATGTCCGTGTCCTGTTTCCTGTTGTTTCCATGTCCTGTTTCCATGTCCGGTCCATGTCTGTGTACGTGTCCAGTCTCCATGAGCGGTCCACGTCCTGACTGTGTCCTTGTTTCCATGACCGTGATCCATGTCTGGTCCATGTCCTGTCCCTGTGTCCATGGTCAGTGTCCGGCGTCCAGGTCCATGTCCAAGTCCGTGTGCGTGTTTCCATGTGACTGTCCTGTTTCCATGTCGGGGTCCTACGTCCGTGTCCTCGCGTTGCTTCTGTCGGCGTGTCCTGTTTCACATGTCCGGTCCATGCCTCCTGTCCATGTGTCCATGTCACCACGTCCTGTTGACTCATGTCCAGGTCCGTGTCCTGTCCGTGTGTTGTTTCCATAAACCTGCTTCCATGTCTGGTCCAAGTCTGAGAACATGGATCCATGTATGCATGTCTTGATCATATCCGTGTCCTGTATGACTTTGTTTCCATGTCCTGTTTCCATGTCTATGTTCATGTCTGTGTACGTGTGTTGTTTGTATGTCCGGTCCATGTCCTGTCTGTGTTCTTTTTTCCATGACCTTTTTCCAGGTCTGGTCCATGTCCTGTACGTGCGTTGTTTCCATGTCCTGTTTCCATGTCTGGTCGACGTCTGATTAAGTGTTTCCACGCGACTGTCCTGTTTCGCTTGACGATCATGTACGGTTCCTGTTTCCGTCTGTGTACGTGTCCTGTTTCCATGTCCGGTCTATGTCCTGTCCGTGTGTTGTTTCCATGTCCGCTCCATGCCTGTGTACGGGTCCTGTTTCCATGTCTCGTCTTATAAGGTCCTGTCTGCCTGCTGTTGCCATGTCTGGTCCATGTCCTGTCTGTGTTCTTTTTTCCAGGACCATGACTTCCATGTCCTGTCCGTGTGTTGTTTCCATGTCCTGTTTCCATGTCCGGTCCATGTCCGTGTCCGTGTTTCCACGTGACTGTCCTGTTTCCATGACGTGATCATGTCCGCTTCTCTCTGTTTCCGTCTGTGCACGTAATCCTGTTTCCATGTCCGGGTCTATGTCCTGTCCGTGTGTTGTTTCCATGTCCGGTCCATGCCTGTGTATGTGTCCTGTTTCCATGTCCGGTCCATGTCCTGTCTGCTTCCTGTTTCCATGTTCTGGTCCATGTCCTGTTCTGTGTCCTTTTTTCCATGTCCTACTTTCCATGTCTGGTCCATGTCCTGTCCGTGTGTTGTTTCCATGTCTGGTCCCAGTCTGTGTCCATGTGTCCACGTCAGTGTCCTGTTTCCATGTCCGGTCCAAGTCTGTGTCCGCGGTATCCATGTGGGACTGTCCTGTTTCCATGTCGTGATCATGTCGCGTTTCATGTTTCCGGCCAAGTACGTGTCCTGCTTCCATGTCCGGTGCAACTTGTTTCCATGTCCGCCCATGTTGTTTCGCATGTCCTGTTTCCATGCTCATTGTCCTAGTCTGTGTCCATGTGTCCATGTCACTCATGTCTTGATCATGTCCGTGTCCTGTTTCTCTTTTGTTTCCATGCTCCTGTTTCCATGTCCGGTCCATGTCTCTGTCCATGTCCTGTTTCCATGTCCGGGCCCCATGTCTGTCTCCATGTCCTGTTTCAGCGTGTTTGGTCCATGTCCTGTTTCCATGTTTGATCCATGTCCTGTTTCCATGTCCGGTCCATGTCTGTCTCCATGTCCTGTTTCCGTGTTTGGTCCATGTCCTGTTTCCATGTTTGGTCCATGTCTGTCTCCATGTCCTGTCCATGTCCTGTTTCCATGTCCGGTCCATGTCTGTGTCCATGTCCTGTTTCCATGTCCGGTCCATGTCCTGTTTCCGTGTTTGGTCCATGTCCTGTCCGTGTCCTGTTTCCATGTCCGGTCCATGTCTGTGTCCATGTCCTGTTTCCATGTCTGGTCCATGTCCTGTCCGAAGTCTGTTCCTACCTATGCTGGATTATGACTTGTTCTTCTCCAAGCTCAGAAGTTGCGAGGGTCACAGACCTGTTGCCATCTTTCTTTCTACCAAGTCTTCCCATCTTGCATTAATAGTTCAGCAGAGTTCTGGTCAGAAGCTTTTGTAATAGCTTTTAAAACGTATTAAATCAATTTTAAAATCCTTTTGCTGATGGATTGATAGTGAGCCGCCCGCTCTCATACTGGAAGGTTCTGCAGCAGAAGTATATTTTCATAATGAACCAAATTTTTTTTCTGGAAATCACTGATTCCCGCTTTCTTCAGGTTTGAGTTCTGTGAGCCGCCGCTCGTGGTCGGAACTGCCTGGAGATCCCACTCCAGAGCCGCCACCACGCATAGGGTCTACTGGGCGGGCGGGGTGCAGAAGGAGCAGCACGAGGAGAGTACATGAAGAACCTGCTGGAAGGTGGGGGCATCCTGGTGATGCCTCTGGAGGAGAAGGTTAGTCCTCCTCTCTTCTTCCCTCCTAACAGGTTGGTGTTTCATGGTTTTTAAAGTTTGTGGCTTCATCACCATCGCTACGCTCCTGACGATAAGCAGCGTCAGCGTTTACGATTCCGTTTTTCAAGGGACGGTAGGCAACCCTATTCCTGACTAACTGAGAGTTTATGGAAAAAAACCAAGTCATGCATCAGGTCTTAGGTCTCAGAAATCACCAGATGAGGTCATGAAGCCTGTGATGCTTGGAAGTTGATGGAGAACATTGGTTAACAAAGGCAGCCGGGTCAGAGGGAACATCTCAGGCCTCCCAGAGGCCAGGTCGCAACCCATCAGCTGCTATCTGCTATCACTCGAATGATCTTTCCTGTTGTGTCTCTGCAGTTGACCAAGATTATCCGCGACTGGAGTGAACAGCTGGGAGACCAAGAAGATCATCTGTGCCTTTGCTCCCTCTGGTTCTGCCTAAGCACAGTCCCAAGAGCAAAGCCAAGATGGCGCCATGTAAGTCTAATGAAAAGCTCTGTGCTTCAGGGATGCAGAGTGTCCCACCATGTTGCTAATTACGCGATGCAGCAGCATTTTCATAGTTTTAGGTTTCCCATCATGCTTAGGAGATTACAGTAATATATAACCAAGGTTCATCTCACGGTAACAGATTAAAATCCCTTCTTAGGTCCTGAATTACAAACTAAGGAGGGGAGAAGGTTTGTCACCTTAAGCACAAAAATTCTGCTTTGCTTAGAGGCCAAATGAAGAAGTGAACAAAGATTAAAAGCTTCCTGATAACAGCAGCTGCTAGCCTCTAGATTTAAGAGGCTAATGACTCATTGTTCCTTTAAGGATGGAGACAGGAAGCCAGCTAGGAGGCCCGCTGCCCCTGGAGGCGGGATGAGGTGTTGCATGCTGGGAGACCAGCCAGGAGCTCAGAGGAAAGATGGAGCCGTCCTGAAAGCGGCCTCCATCAGAACCAGGAGCAAAGCTAATCAACCCGCTGATCAAGCTAGCTGCTTACATTTAGAGGATTAGCATGGTCTGTTAAAAGAAAAACCGCCAGAAGGATTCAAACCAAGAGATGAAGCTGATTTCTCCTCAGAACCAGACCTTGCTAGCATGAAGGTGGTTTGGAACGGAGCTCTGTCCTAAAGCCTGAACGCCATCAGAGAGTGAGGACCAACTTTTAGACCTTAGAACCTTTCAAGTTCTGCTCTGGTTCTGCTTTTCTACATCTCTGACCATCGCCATTTTGACCGTTAATCTCTTTCTTCTGTTTCCTGATCTTTCAGCCAAGTACGCAGGTCCGGACGCTGCAGGAACTCGCTCGCATCTGCATTCGCCACACCCTGAGAGTGACCCCGACTAGGGGGACGGCCAGTCCCGCTGCCGAGGCTCCTCCTTTCAGCTGCAAGTAGGGGACTGGCAGCCGCCTCTCTTATAAGTATCGCCCTCGCTGCCGCCAGCTGCTGCTTCATCGCCGCCACTGTAACGCCTTTATGTTTCTCAGCGCACCTCGACAGGCGTGGCTAGCAGTGGTGGGTCCCACCTCCCTGACAGCAACAACAACACAGGAGGGGCGGGCGGAGGACGCAGGAGGCGGCCGGGGAGCCGCAGGCCAGGCGGCCGATGAGGGGGGGAGACAGGCAGGTCAGTAGAGGGAGGCTGGTGGAGGAGGAGGAGACCGTGGGAGGAGGAGGTGGAGGAACCAGACGTAAGAGGAGGAGAAGGAAACGGGCGGGCTGTCCTCGCCCCAGCCAGCGTGAACCTCCTGAGGGAGCCGATCCTGGCCTGCCGGGCCCCCAGCCTCCTGAAGATGAAATTGTTGTTCTACAGAGAGAGAAATGACCGCCCAGGCTCGCCCAACTGGACAGTCGCATAGTCGGACCATCCCCTCCATCCTCCCCGCCTCTCAGCTGCTCTTACTCCATTCTGTTTCCAGAGACCAAGAATCCGACCTGTTTATTTATCCTGGTCTGGGGGGGCGGGCTTTTACACCTCCACCAGCTTTAAGGCGGATTCTGAGATGAAAATCCCATAAATGAAAGTTTAATAATCCAAAAATCAGCGAATGAGAACCGGACCAGAATCGAGCCAAGTCCGCCGTGGCAGGGCTGAGTCTCCGCTGCGTCCGCTAGTCAGCGCCTAGCTTTCCAGCTATGGATCCCGCTTATCCAACACCGCGATGTTTTCCCCATTAATGGAGGCAGGAAGGGAGAAGTCCAGGTTTTCCCTCAGTGAACATCTTCCATCACGCCTTACCAAAGGTGGGAACCCCAGTGATGACGAATGACGCCAAGTTTGGGGTCCTCCTCCACCTGCCCTCCGCTTTCATTTCCCTTCAGCAATGGCGTTTGAGCTGCTAGCTTCCTGGATGTCAGGCGCCCTGTCACACCTCGCTGATTTTATCCAGCGCTGCCTGACGCCCCAGAATCTCCTAAAACGCTGGAATACGCTGGAACTTTTCTATGGATTTTTTCTATTCTGGGCAAAAACATAGAAGTTCTGATGAGTTCTGCACAACTTACTCAGAGGTTTAGGATAAGCTTGACGCCACAACTGATGAGGAACTTATACTTTACTTAATCAACTTAACTTAATTTCTCGCCGCCTCGTCGCATGTATGCCAGAGTTTTTTGCTATTTTTCCGGCTATACGCTTGTCTAAATCGCCAAGGTGTGACATCAGCTTTATGGTTAGATTTGTTTAGAAAAACACCGCAGTTTGAGGTCATCATTCAGGACACGGGTGTCAAAAGTGTTTCCAGAAATGGCCGTCCCATCAAGTCGTCATGTTCAGATTGGACTCCCTTGATGAGATGAATGGAGTCTGGTTGCTATTGTTTGGTTGGAAAGAAAAACCTGCAGCTGCACGCTCTTTCTGAACCACTTTGACACCCCTGATTTAGACCCCAAACCTCGCCATCAGACGAACTTTTCTGCCCGCTTTCTGCTCTCGCTTCTTGCCATCTTCTTTCGCTTTCGCTCATCACAGTTTTCCGCTCTTACCAGCATCTGCAGAAATGAAAAACGTCAGTAGAAACATGTCCGCTGAGGAAAACCTGCAGCCTTCCTGGCTCCCCGGGCCAAACGGAGCCTGGGGAACCGCCTGAACTTCGCTAGATCCGCTTCTGAGACCAACTGATTGAAAAACTTTTGGAGGCGTATATCATTGAAAAGAAGCTTGAATTTTTCCATTTTTTCTATGCACATGTTTTATTCTTTTGGGTCTAATTTGGAGCTAAAATCCTTCGATGTGTATCCAAAGAAAAGCCTCCATCCTCCTCTTCGTCCCGCTCGCCTCTCTGAACCACGAGGACCAGGAAGATGCAGAATCCAGTTCCTTTTTACATGAACGAACCAGCATGATAACAATATTCTTCAGCGTAAAAGTTTTTTCTCTTACCGTGTACTCAGTACTTTTTATGTAATAATTTGGTTTCTTTACTTACATGACTTGAAGTGATGTGAACATTTTTCTGATGTCTTGTGTGTGTCGTTGATCTTAGCCAATAACCGAAGGCCTCTGGTCTCCTCTGGACTCCTTGGTGTTTCTGAGTCTCTGCCAAACGGAGGCTAAATCTGAGCTAAAACGCTTAATTAGAAAAAAAAAAATATTCAAAACTGCTATGCACTATGAAAATGATGAACTCTTTCAGCAAACAGGAAAAATGAGAGTTATGAAATACGCTTGAGAGAAAAAAGATGGCGCCGGGTTCTGACGGGTTTCTCGCTTGTTTGCAGGTGGTTTGTTGCTCCAGATGTTCGGGTTGCTGGTGTGTTTGTTCTTCTGCTGAATGGAGATAATTATTCTGCTCCTGTTTTTAAATGGTTTCTGATCAGAGTGCTTGAAGCTGTTTCATTGGCTGTTGGTAATAAAGTGGATTTTAAAGATGGTGAGCTCATGTCGTTAACGCCGCTCTCCTCCTGCTGGTACGTTGGACCAGCTTCTCAGAACCGCCTCAGAAGAGAAGCAGAAACTTTCCTAAAGTTTGGATCCCAGCTTTCATCACTGCAGCGGGTTTGGGCCGCTGTTCTACAGCTAGGGCGCTGAAGGGCAAGGAAATATTTCTTCTTCTGGCGGTGGGCAAACAGTTAAAAGTGCATTACTAAACAATATATTTACCTACTTTATTTCCAAATATAATAACCCAATATCCTCTATCTTTTATCTAGTATATTTTCTGTTTTATTATTAACAATATTTTTGAAAAGTTTTATACTTAATATTGATTAAACTAAATCCTCCTTCTGTCCTTTTAATTTATCAATTTTATTACATTTTCTATCCTATTCATGTATTCATTAAATTCATTATTAACACCAGAATTAAAGAGCAGATGCTTCCCTCCATCTCAAACCTTCTAACTATATTTTCCTCAACTAACATCTTTAAGTCCCAGAAACTTTTCATCTCTCATTGATCCTGATTTTCTCTGCTTTCTGCTTTGCTCGGTCTGAGCAGCTAATGACACACAGTCATATAAAAAGGTTAAGGCCCCCCATTAATCCTCACCTGTTTTCATTTCTAAATATTTGAGTGTTTGCAGCAGCTAATTCAGTTTGATCTTTCCGGTCTTTATTTCTGGTTTTAATATTAACCTCTCAAAACCTACCATTTTAAAACGTTTACAATGAAATTTACACCGGTAACAAGCCACAACAGGCAAGCAGAAATACTTATTTTCCAGAATAATAAAAAAAAAAAACTTTGAGTCATGTTTGAACTGATGCAGCTTGGGTGTTTTACCAATTTTCATCTATATATTCAGAAACTAGAAAGTGTTAGCTTTCAAATAATGTATCACTCATGTAATTTGGGCTTACAGTTCCTCAGTTATTTGCTCTTCGATTTAGGTAAGCTAAATAGGCGAATTTCCCACAAATGAGGAGGGTGTTTAGATTAATAGGGGTTCCCAAACTTTTTCACAAAGTTAATGTGTGTGCATATGAAACATTGAGGAAAGGAGATGCTTCACTCTATCTTGTGATTCAATCAGTGGAGCATTTTGTCTTATGACCTGATCAATTGTCCTGTCAGAAGAATACCGTTTTGCAACCCACCCCATGTGTTATGTTCTGTTAATAAAAGGCACTGCAGGAAAGGACGGGCCGAGAGAGAGTTGGAAAGTTGGGTTTAGCCTTTTCTCCTTCTGCAGGAGCTGTTGAAAATCCCTTTCTGTGTGGACTCAGTCCCTCTTTTACAAACCTACATTTTTGCACCTAACAGTATGCTATGAACAAAATGTGTTTCTCTGCTGTTGGAATGAAATTATCTGCTCTTTCTTCCTTCACTTTTGTACCTGATTCTGATCTTTCTTCATTTCTCCATTCCTTTGTCCGTGAACTCTCACTGCTTCTGCATAGCTTCTATTGTTTGTTGTTGATTGATTGACTTTATTGATCTCGCAGTGGAGAAATGTACTGGTTCCATCAGCTCAAATAGTCAACAAGAAGAATGATGTGGCAAAGGAATAAAAGGTGCATGGGATATATACAGTTTTTTTAGTAGGATTATTATTGCAAGGGGTGTTTATATTGATATATGTAGGGGGGTCCCTTTCACTAACACTTTTCCCTTTAATGACCCCCCCTTTCAGAGGCATAGACAGGTATGGGGCATTGCAGGCTAACAAAGAAGCCAAACGACTCCCCATTCCAAAGGGGGGGACCCGTAATCTATCTGTTTGTATTTGCATGTTTTCTAAACTAAAACCAGGCTTTGTTGGGCTGCTGATAAAACCTGGAACTCAACGCTATTTCTGACATTATGAATTGAAAAGCTCATGGATGGAAGAGAAACTTCCATCTTCAAACTTGGAAGTCCAGCGGATTTTTTTTTTTGGAATCACTATGACCTGGATGACTGAGAATCTTCACAAGCAGATTTTAGAGATGACAAAACAAGGCTTGTCCTCCACTGAAGATGTTCTGTGAGGAAAGAAAATTCATTAGATGCTCTGTTAGCGTTTGACCTTCCAAAGATGGAGGACTTCAAAGCGCTTCACTTGCTCTCCCTCACACGCCGATGGTGGTTCTCTACACTGCAGCCACAGCTGACACGGTTACAGCAGGGCATTGAACCAGCAACTCAGGACTGAGCCTGAAGACATCCTGCTCCCTCACTGATCGACATATCTGCGCTGACAGATTTGGTGTTTTAGTGAAATAAAGGAGTAAAAAGCCCTTTTTAAATGTCTGTTAGGAAGTTATTTCGATCTTTGTTCATTTAAATATTAGAGATTCAGTTTTCTAAATGTAACCCATTCCTTTGTTATACAGAAACATAATTTATCTGCGTTATGCAGCCGTTTGTAGCACTCTTCCCTTGCAGCAAGAAGGTTTCAGGTTCAATTCCCGACCAGAGGTCTTTCTACATGATCTCCCTGTGCTGTGTGGGTTCTCTCCAGGTACTCCAATGTTCTGTCAGATCAGCACACCTTTAGTCAATGTGCATGCGGAAGGTGTCGGATTTGCTTTTATCCTTTTAGTTTTGTACGAAAATTTACTTTAAACTACCTCAAGGGGCGTGTACCCCTTAAGTCATGAACAAAAAACAACTTAAGGTCAGATCGCCATACGCTTCAACAAACACCAAACAGTAATTAAACTATGTTTGTATATGACTAAAGGGATGCACGCCCATTGAGGTAGTTTAAAGTTTATTTTTTGTACAAAACTAAAGGGATGAATGGGCTCTGGGTATTCTGGTCTCATAGAACACCGGCTTCCTCCCAGAGAGCAGAAACATGATCGTGAGTTGATTGGCTTCTCTAAATTCTCTTAAACGATGCAGGCACCACTGTAACGCTGACAGATGGATGAATTTTAAAGCAAAAATAAAATAAGGAATTAAAAATCAGGGTAACAGTGAGCATTCTCTTCATCAGACTGTTAAACACAAACTGTCTTCAGTCAGAGGCTGTTCAAAGCTGCTGGATGACAGACCACTACAGGAGAGCTTTCCTATTAACATCCCTGCAAAGATTCACAGCATTTTTTTCCCTTCAGATCAATAAATGATAGTTGAACTGAAAGGAGAAGCAGCTCCAGCAAATAAAACATGTTTATATACAAGGACAGGACCATGGAGAGCTCCCTTTGTCCCCTAATTTAAAATAATTTACATTATTTCTCACTCACAGACATGAACACACCAGGATGTTTTCACCAACATGTTTTTAATGGTGGACAGAAAAAAAAAAGAAACAGAATCGACATTTATTCTGGAAAGAAAACCAGTGCATTAAAGTTTGGTCACATATTTCTAAAGGTTTGGATCCAGTTCAGCAGCTTGTTGATCCAGATAAAAACCAGCTGTGTTCCTGGATCCTCAGACCATGCGACGCTTTCACGGCGCGGCGGCGGCCGGCTCCACGCGGCACGCTTTTACTCAAAGGTAGCAGGAAAAACTCGGCTGAGTTACGAATCCAGCATTTTTCTCCACTTTCATCTCAGGAAAACTATCCAAACGCAAAATAAGCCACGGTGAATAGAAAACGCACAAACTGCATGTAAGACGCTAAAAATACATCTTTTAACCTTAAATTCAAAAGCTCCAAAAAAAATAAAAGTATTTCACAGATAAAAGTATATAAAAATTAAATCTACAACTGCATATAAAAAACAAAAGATTTCAATAAGTTATAAGTACATTTTCTCTTTAATATGGTAACCTAGGTGTCATCTTAACTCTTCCAAGGATTGCCTATCAGTAATATCCCAAACCTCCACAGGCGTGGAAGGTTCCAGCTCCCCACAGAGTGGGACGAGCGTCACAGTGGGCCTTTTCCACAGCAGCAGCCAGAAACCAGCGCAGCGTCACAGTAACAGGCAGAGCAGCGAGCGCAAATTCAAGTGTTTCAACGGAGCGATAAGGAATGAATGACGCCTTAGAGACCAGATCCACGCCGAAAGATTCATCCGGTCAAAGATCCACCTCAGCATCCAAAGATGGACCCCCCCATGTAGGGAACGCTTGAATGAATAAACGCACAAATAAATGAATGGATGCATGAATGAATAAATTAACGCATCAGAGCAAATGATTAAATATGAACGATTTAATGAATATATTTGCAAACTGCAGCTTTAAGGCACCTTGGAACCCTGATGTATCTGAGGTGGCGGTTCGCCCCCATGCTGACGGTCCCTCTGTCTCCCCCTGCTGGCCTCAGGTGGAACAGGGCCGACTCTTTCTGCTCCAACAGGTGAAAATGACAGAGCGCGTTTAACCATGACCTGAAAATGGATTCAAGCGGCGGTCAGGGCGGGGAGGGCGGTCCAAGCGGCTCGAAAGGGCGCTACGGTCTGTGTCAGCGTTTAAGACAAGCGGCTCAAGAGGTGTTGGGAGGCGGTCTCAGTGTGGCGGGTGTGATGATGGGGCGTCATGCGCGGCGGCCTAAACAGAACTTCAAGCATAACCAGGCTTAAAGTAGGCGATTAGTGGGAGAGCCTGTGGGGAAAAACAAAAAGAGGGAGGAGGCGTCATTTGGGCACCAGGCAGCGGGGAAGCTTGGGTAGAGAGGCGGATCCTGGGCCGCGAGGGGCTATAAGGAGGCCGGGCGCGTGCTGGGCTTCTTCCTGGTTGTCGATCGCTGAAAGACAGAAAGCAGATGAAACCTTCAGTCAGAAGCTGAGGCCAAATGTGACGCTTCACCTGTGAGCTGAAGGTTTTCCTCACCCAAACTTTTGGCTTCTTCAGGCTGCCGACGTGACGCACCAGGCTGCTATAGCGAGGAAGCCTGGCAGCGTCTGGACCTCATCCCGTCTCTCAGAGGCGTCCTCCAGGGCGGCTGCCACCTGTGAAGGGCAACAACTGGCTCCTGATACGGTCTTTAGTGGTCGTCTTGAGGTCAGGTCCACCATCGGGATGATTTTCAGCCTGAGGAACCAAGCATACACGGTCAGTCAGAAGAGGACTTTTAGTCTCGAGTTCTGTTTCTTTTCAAACTTTCATCACTGAGGAACTTTAATCAGGGTCCAATCTTTGAAAAAATGTTAAGTGATCCCTTGGTTTTCCATTAGTTTCTGAAGCTTTCCACCAAGAACCGGGGTTTTCAAAACGGTTCGATCATGCTAATCAGCTTTCGGCTTTTTCTCATTTGACTGAAAAGTTGGTCTAACTCCTCACACACGGCTTCGCGTGACCTCTGCCCCCACCACGCTTCAGTCTGATGACTCCATCTTGCTGGGTTAGCGTTGATGATGTCCTGGTCGCGACGAAATCGGGGGTAAACAATGAAGACAACATGGAAGGAAGCAGGGGCGTAATCCGGTGCTACTGTTTCTCTCTATCATCTGTCTGGATCAGGCTGCTCCGCGTTTATCCAATGAAACAGAGGCCGTTTCTCCGGTTCCCAACAGCGCCAGTGCCATTTCGTGTTCTAGAAGAGCAGGAAGTCTGGACTGGGAGGCGGGCGCGCAGAACAAGTCTGGGTCGGAGTGGAACAGCGGCGTACTGATGACATCATCACATTCAAAAGCTAGTCTGGAGCTGCATTTCACCTTCTGTTATTAATGGTCTCTAGATAATAATAAATCATGATAATTTTTCTTTTTTTGTGTTGGTGTGCAAGCGCTGGATTCAATGGCATCCGCGTAATTTAGCTGGAACCCGCCTTTCCCACAGCCTCCTGATCAGAACTGAGGGGGATTTTACTTGGAGATTGGGTTGCGGAGTCATTTGCTTCGGGTCAGTGGTTCCACTGCCACTAAAAACTGTTTTAGGGTTTAAACCACATTTTTTTTGGGTGGGTGTAGCTGAGGATTTCAAACTAATGGGCTCAAAGAATTTAGCAGGACCTGAATCATCAGTTAAAACTCAAAACTAAGATCAACTTCTAGGATTTAAACTGAAACTAACCTTTTCTCTGATGAGTTTTTTTTTTAATGTTTAATGATTAAATAGAAGTTTAAAAAAGTTTATACTAAAATAAACTGTTTGGTAAAGCGTTCTCGCTTTCGTCCTGCAAACACCACAGAACCTTCCCATCAGTAAAGTTCAGTTTATTATCTAAAAGCACTGCTTCCTCCTGGATGGGCGACGGAAACTCTCCTGCAACGGGAAGAGGAGACCGGCTGAAGAGCTCAGAGTAGCATCGTGTTTCAAAAGGCGTCCAGAACTTCAGATGAAACCTGAAGAGGAATCATGTTTATCAGTTGAAGGCGACTCACTTTTGCATGGAGTGGTCCGGAGTTCTGCATCCTCTGGCAGGTGGCCGAGGCATGGCTGAGAGGCCTCCTGTAGCGGCGAGGGCGGCGTGAGCATCTATCTGATGAGGGATGACAGCCCGGGCAGCAGGTTAAGCACCAGTCCTACTTGGTGCAGCCGGGAAAGCAGAGGAACCAAGAGCAGCGAGCTTCCAGGCAGAGGGAAGGCGGCTTCACCTCCTGCTTCATGAGGAGGTGAAAGATTCCTGCCTGGAGTTTCTCTGAGCGGCTCTGGTGAGTGCGCCCCCCTCCTCCTCCTCCTCCGATTATTTTTAGACGTATTTTAATCTGGTTCCAGAGAAACGGATCAGAGCTTTTAACCTGCAAACGTTGCTTTAGCTCCAAACTTACTCATCGGTGCGGCTGATGGCCTTCATCTTCCAGCTCTCATCCTCCTCGTCGTAGAAAGCCCTGTGGAGGATTTTGTTCTTCTCCTCCAGTGGGATGAAGTTTTCAATGATCAGGTGTCTGAAAGATCAACGGTTCCAGTTTAAGCAGCTTCACGTGTTAAAAGGATGGTAGCCATTTATCTGGCCTTCAATAACTAATAATAATGATGATGATGTTTTGCAGAATCAGTGAAATCTTTAGAATCTGAGCAGACTTAAAGGCCTGATGGGTGAAAGCAGAGCAGAGCGCTCCATACTTGAGTTTGAGCTCTCTGGTGAGCTCGTTCTGGGTCTGCTCGTGCTCCTGCCGCTCCTTGATGTGTCCTTCCTGGATGTCTTGGATTTCCGCCTTCACTGCCTGCAGCTTGGAAAACAGCTGAGGAACAGAAAACATCAGAAGAACAAAGTCAGTTTGACAAAAACTGGACTTTCAATGATGTGAGGCGGTGAAGGATGAAGGCCACCCACGGCGGGATTGGATGCTTAGAGGGAAAACGTTTTTTAATCTCAGAGCAACATTGATCTCTGACCTTCTTCAGCTTCTTGGTTTTGATGTCCACCTCCTGCTGCAGAGAGCTGTAGGTCCTTCAGCCCAGCGCCTCGCCCTCACTCATCTGCCGCTGCATCTCCCCTCTCCCCTCCGCTTCTGGAAGCAAATGATGTGCCAGTAGAATTTCTATTAGACTTGTGATTTATTTGTCATTTTCTTCACACAAGTGCAAAACAGAGTTAGGGCCTCGGATCTAATGTCACTCCCAAAAATCTTCAAGTACAGCATAGGGGATGTGTTTCCACAAATTTTATAAAACTTGAATCCCATTCTTTCCCTTTAGTTGACTCAACTTCCTCCCTAGATGATTAAAAAGTACGGGTTTTAATCAAGATACATGGACATAACCCTCTACTCTCTAATTGAATCACTCCCTGGATTTTCCAGTGGTTTGAACTGTTTGATCACCAGCCAGGATTTTAAGAGAGGCCAGCGGTTGGGTTACGGAAAACATGTAATAGACAATATAGTTATATTTTTGATTTGGTTTTCTAAGCATTTTAGATCCCTCCTCTAAATTGGTATTTGTTTTATTAACATTTTTTTCCCTTTTTTTTGTAATTTGCTTGTTGGTAACTGTTCTCCCCTCTTGTTTCGTTATGAGGGAGAGAATCACGTTGCTTATTGTTAACATCTCACTGTATTCTGGGAATGTAGGGGAGGGGGATAAGTGTGTATTCTCATGTTAATGAATATATTGTACCCTGCTAACCCAATAAAAATATATATATATGGAAAATTTGTGGGGAAAAATAAACATGTTTTGTTCTGAAAAAAAAAAACCAAAAACAAAAAGAAATTTGGTTTAGAAACAGCTCTCTGGACAATTTCATCTTTTAAAAAAGTGCAACCTTGAAAAAAATAGTAAAAAATATATATAAAATCAGTAATATAAACATGACTGTAGAAATTTAGAGTTCTAACATTTTCATTTTATTTATTTTTATATAATAATAAAATATAATAAAATACTATATTTTTTACAAAGGCATTTCCGGCGCGGAAGTCTAATGGCGGTGCGGAAGAAACAGTTGTGGAATCTGCTGGGCATCCGTGCTTGGGGGTATATTTCCAGCAGTGGGGGGTGGGGTGGGGGTCATGTCATGTTATGCGCTGTGATTAAAGGTCCACCCTTCCTGCAAGGTTCTTACTTTTGCCTCCAGAAGCGGCTCCTGGTCTCCAGTGGAAAGCTTGATTTCCATTTTAACTTTAGAACCCCGTTCCTCCTTTAACGCGGTTAATAGGAACTGACTAACTCATTTCAGAAATGCTTTTATTGGCCAGAAATAAATTTAAATGCATGCGAAAGTACCCAGCTTACACACACTTTTTGGGTGCGACGGAGAACGCAGCCACGTCCTGAATTCCTTGTTTTTCCGTTACTTGTTGGAATCCCCATTTTCCCCATTCTCTAGATTTTTCTCCGCCTCAAGCTTCGCTTCTTTTCTGAACATCCGGCTTTATGATCAACCGGAAACAGTTTAGCGCAAATATATCTGAGGACTTTTTTTTTTTTTTTTAAATAAAGCATTTTTTATGTCACCATAATCACATTCAATGAATTTTAATTCCAATTAAGGCCTTAAATAAAAAACTATTTTTTTATTAACCTGCAGAAACCCTGTTTAAGGACTCGTCTGCTTTAGGTTACAGAGATGGACCCAGATGTGTCGCCTCCATCCCAGTCCTTAGATGGGATGCTAATAGTTAGCATTAGTTAGCATCAGGGTATTTCCACCTTCTGCTCTGGTTCACTTGACTAAAAGCTGAGTCAAATGTCCCTCATCTCTATAAGAGCTGATTTGCATACCGTTAAATGAGCTTCTGAGCGTCATTAATGGATGAGAAGTGATGGACTGGAGATTTCCCACAATGCGCAGCGAAGTAGTGGTGAGTCATGACCGCTGGACGAGCAAGGTATATCCCCAGAATGCTTCTTGAGGCTCTCTTTGCAAAAGCACACTGTTGGAGTACTGTTGTGACAGTGGCTGAGAAATAGCAAGATGAGAGCACGTCTTGAGGCCAGTCACATGACCTTTCAGAAGTGAAAGTAGTGATCACCTGTTTGAACGGTCAGAGTTCACTATAAAGTTCACTATATAGCGTGGGACTGAAGCTAATCTGATTAATCGACTATTGAAATAATCATCAACTAGCGGATTAATGGTTAACTGGAGAATAGAGACTGAAATACATGAGACCCACTTAGAGGCAGGAATTATACCAAGGTTGTAAAATAAATAAAATAAAAATAAATATTTTTTTGATTTAAGATTTGTCAGAATGCTGGATAATCAGAACTCCTCACCTGGAAGGGTTTTGGTTTCAGCTGGATTAATTTCCCTTTAAGGAACCTTTGGCTATCAGATTATTAATGGATTAGTGGAAAATAATCGACAGATGAATCTAAATAATGGTTAGTGCAGCCCTAGGATAGTGCTGCTGGAGGGTCAGAGGTCCGGAGGGCGTTGATTGCTTCGTCAGACAGCAGAAGTTGGATTTCTGTCATTTTCAGGTCAGTTCTTCTGCTTCCTGTTTACCTGCTCTGGCGTCTCCTGCCTCCTCAGCTCCAGCATCTCTGCTGCTTTCGTTGGTGTGGTCCACGATGTTCTTTCGCCTACGAGGAGCTTGCTTGCTCTCCATGGCCTGGGCGTGATGGGGGTCAGAGAAAGAGGCGGGTCAGAAGCAGAGGCGTCTGAGGAACAGGTGTGAGCCGACCCTCATTTCAGGCTTACCTTGACTTTGCGGCCAGCATCTCTCTTCTCTCTCCCTCCTCAGATCCTCCATCTTCTTCTCCTTCTCCCTCAGCAGCGCTCATTTCTCCTCAGCCACCAGGCTGTGGTCCTCCAAGATGGCCGCCTTCTCCTGCTCCAGCTTCTCCTGCTGCTCTCTCCAGTAGTCTCCTCCCTCAGACTCGTCGTCCTCCGTCTCTCCGTCCTCCAGCTCGTCTCCGTCGCTCCCGTCCCTCTTCCTCCGCCTCCTCCTTTTCTTCTTGCCCATGCGTTTCTCCAGCTGCTTCTTCAGTTTGGCAATCTGCTCCTGTAACTCCCCGAGCAGGGCGTCCTTGGGGTCCTCGTTGATGCGCGGCTTGTTCTTGATGTTCTTGGCCCTGTTGGCGTAGCGCAGCGTGGTCAGGGTCTCCTCCATGTTGTAGGAGGCGGGGCCGATGTTGGCGACCATGACGGTGCGAGCGTTCCCGCCCAGGGAGTCCTGCAGCAGGCGGGTGAGCTTGGAGTCCCTGTAGGGGATGTGGCTGCACCTGCCGTCCACCAGAGCAGAGATGACGTTCCCCAGGGCCGAGAGCGACAGGTTGATCTTGGTGGCTTCCTTCAGCCTCTCGCCCTGAGCGCCCGTCTTGGTCTGCCGCTCGCTCCCCGCCAGGTCCACCAGGTTCAGCTTCCCCACCCGGATGTGGTTCTCTCCGTCCACGCCCAGCTCGCTGCACTTGATGTTGATGACGAAGATGCTGTGACTCCGGGAGCTGTGCTCATTCATGTCTGAGGAGAACACAGACCGGTTCTGGTTGCCCAGATTCATCACGCCCTCGATCTCCTGCGCGCTCTTGGTGACGTACGAGAACAGGTCCTTCACGTACACCCCCGTGTCGGGCCTCTCCCGCAGCTCCAGGCGGTGGGACTGGTCTTTGGAGAGCAGGTCCCGGATCTCCTCCTGGTAGATCTCCAGATACGACGCTCTCACCAGGTACTGCTGGTTCTGGGAGCGGGAAATGTGCGTGAAGATGTGCTCGAAGGAGTTGGGGATCACCCCTCTCTTCTCTGGGTCGTTTCTCACTCCCTCCATCGTGTAGGTCTTCCCCGTCCCCGTTTGGCCGTAAGCGAAGATGGTTCCGTTGAAGCCCAGCAGAACCGAGTCGACCAGCGGCCTGAAGGTCTCATCGTACAGGTCGATCTGTTTGGAGCTGCTGTCGTAAACCGAATCAAAGGTGAAGACTTTGGGGAGCGCTCCGGCCTCCCGCGGGTTCCGGACCATAATCTGGCCCAGTTTCACGTTGACTGAAACCACCGCTTCAAATTTGGAAGCCTTCTCCTTGTCGTTCATGGGGCGACAGCGGACCACCACCTTGACGGACTCGGAGCTCTTGGCCTTGGACATGTCGGGACGCCGTGTCCGGTTCTCCTGGCACCTCGGGTCTGACGAGCACAGCTTCAGAGATCCTTTACCTGGGAAGACGCCCCCAACTGGGGGCAGAAAGGAATTACACTCTACATTTTCACAACTTTTTCTTTGGACTTTTGATGCTTTTCTACTCATTTTCAGTCAAACTGCTGTAGAAGATGTTTCCCCTCTCATCCAATAGGTGGTGAGGTAATCTTAGGCTGGAACCAACCAAGCCTTTTGGATGAGAGGACCAGCAGGTCCCAACAGATCCCAGTCTGGAAGTGTCTGGAATTAAATCCCTCCATCATGATGCTGTTCAGCCATAAAGCTGAACCCAGCCAGCAGGCAGGGCCTCTGGGATGGAGACCAGCCTTTCTGGAGCCTCCTGTGGAGGCGTCCATCCTCCGGTCTCGCTGCCTATTATCGGCTCACCGGTTCATAGGTCAGACTTAAGTGGCTTAAAAGAAACATTCCTTTAACAATCCAATACTGAAGTTGAGAGAAAAACAACTTTAAATTATATTTAAAATCACCTTAAGGAGAGCAAACCGCCGCAGAAAGCCGTCAGCTGCAGGGATCCAGAGCTCAGGAAGCGGCTAACAGGCGGAGGCAGACCGGTTCTAACTGGATGCGGCGCAGCCGATAGCAACCTACCGACCCGGGGCAGCGCTGGATGACAGCAGGCGGTGAACCAGCCCAGCGCCCTCAAAGCGTCTTTTAACAGTTAAATTAAGCTCATAGCAGCCGGCTAATGTAGCGGCTCGGCTAACATTAGCTTAGCTCCCACACAGTCCGCAGAGACAGAGCCAAACACCGGCCTAGCAACGGCAAACACACCGAGGGGAACCGGGCCCGCACAGCCCGGCTGCTGCCGGCCTCTCTAACTGACATACAGGCGACCAAATCCGGGGCTTAGATTTACCGGTGGCCGCTGCTCTTCTTCTGCTATTTTGTTAGCGTATCTTAATTATATTGAAATAGCATGTGGGTGGTCTGAAGAACATGAGTGTTGGTTTCAATGACACTCCATATAAGCATACTTAAACTTATTTATCAATATATCTGGAGTAAAACTGTTCAAATACTACATCCTCCTAATTATTCCTGTTAACATTAAATACTTAAAATAAAAATATCGATGAAAAAATTCTACTTTTTCTGCAGAATATCTATCAAATTCAATTTTACTTTCTCCTTAATTAGGTCTCTTACCACATTCTTTATTTTCTTCTTCATATTTCTTACAACAAATCACGCTAGATGATCTTACTGTTTCTGTCCACAAAGTTCGGCTATTTTGCCTGAATATATGTTTCCCTAGTTTTAATAATGTGTATTTTCAATGCTTTATGCCCAAATCTATGTCTTGAAATAACTGTTTCCTATCCTCTCAGTTTCCCTTCTGCTCTCCTCTTGCTTTTTCTCCTCCTATTAAACCATCTTTCTCTCCTTTTCTTCTTCCCATTGTTTTTGCCAAGTTACCTTCAGATGTAGTTTAATGATACTTTTCTATTTCTTTTGTCTACATAAGTCTATCACTGGTATCATTACGTCAATGCTTTTGTTTTAGAGATGTTTCCTCTTAGCAATTTTGTTCGTATTTTAATTTCCTTTAATCCCTATATGTGCTTGCACCCACATAAATATATAATAATGTTACCCATTATTTTGAACTTTGGACATAAAAAACTTAGTTTTCTGTATTTCAATTAAAATGTCTGATTTTTTACTTCCTGAAAAATTATTTTGTACACTGATTAAAAAGCTGAAACTCTTCGAACCTGAACATATACCCGGATCTGCACGGGTCCCCACCTCCTATATCCATGGCCAATGCCATTTATGATGTTAATAATTCTCCCGGTGTATATACCGTGGACTTACTCATTATTTAATCTCCTTTTTACTTTGATATTGAAACCTGGGAGATAAATGCGCAATGCTTTCCAGTTTATTACTCCCACTTTTTAGGGATGCATCTGTATATATTTTAAATATAACTATAACAACTATTAATATGAGTTCCCGGTGTATCAGCTTAGTTATAAATATTTGCCTTCTTTTAACTGCCAAATCCACTGCAGGCTCGGTGTGGCGATCCGTGGAGGACGTGCTTCTCACACCTGCGCTGTGCTGTAATCGGCATTTACCTTTGATCTTAATTTGTGCCTTTAAGCCCCTCGCTATCCATTCCAACCTTCCTTTGGTTCTTCCACATGGCTGTAGTGATGATTCAGACCATGACCTGTAAATTAACCCAGTCATTTAGCTTGCAGTGTCCTGATTTGGGTGCATTTCTCCAGTTTCTCACTCCGTAATGCTGTTTTGAAATGCTCCCGTGTAATTAATCTCTAAAGCTTAGTCTGTAGCATATACCTTTTAAGTGTATGGCCAGCTGCTTTTAACCCATAAACCACAGGCCAAATCCAAGCCCGCTGGCTGATCTGCTGGACCTAGAGAGTAGAGATTTTGTGCTGCCTGGTTCCTGGCTCCTCACCCTTGGCGTGACCAGTTAAACATAACATTCAAAAAAACTTTTTGCACTTATCAATAATTTCTGAATATGAAATGCCCATTTAATTCTATCATCAACAATAAAACCAAGGAATTTAAAAGTTTTGACCCTTTCTATCTCTTTGGATTATATAATTTAACCTTCACCATACTATCAGTTTTTTAAATAAAGTTTTCTATTTTCCCACTTGAATGTTTGAATCCCCATTTATACCACCACCCTATCTTATTAGCTTTTGTAATTTTTTTTTACCATTATCATCAGTATTCCGACCTCTCACCCAAATTGTCCCATCATCTGCAGAAAGAGAAAACCCAAACCCATTTTCTATCTCTTTAAAAACATCATTAATCATTATAGAAAGAAGTAATGGACTTATTGAGGTGTTCCATTTTCAATAAAATATTTTGAAGAATAACTCTTTCCTATTCTAACCTGTATTTTCCTTTCACTTAAAAAAAATCTTTTAGCCACCTATATATTCTACCTTTAATATCCATCTTCAGCAGTTTGATCATCAGTCCTTCTCTCCACATCATATCGTACTCTAGAATGCAGCCACGACACTTTCTCTATTTATTTGTGCTTTTCTAATTTCGTGTTCTATGAACAAAGATGGATCCATGGTATCTCATTGGTCATTGATCATTTTCTCCATTATTTTGTAAATATATGAGGTTAAAGCAACAGGCCTGTCATTTCCTGGATTATCATTTCCTGGTTTACGTGTTGGTATGATCACAGCTTCTTTCCAAACCTTTGGCACTTTTCCCTCCTCTAGTTATATAATTCCAACAAAATCTCCTTTGATGGTTCACTAAGTTGACTTATCATTATATAATCTATTTGATCTTTTTTAAGGAGCTGTCCTCTTTATTGTCTTTAGTGCACGATTTAGCTCCGCTTTTGTTAATGATACATTGATTAATTTATTGTTCTCATCATCTTGACTTAATATCTCTACATTCTCTACCTTAAAATCTTTACATTCTCTGCTATCGTCTCTTTTCTTTTTCTTCTTCCTTCTTCGCTCAAATTTTCTGATCCATGAACTTTGACAATAGTCTGAGCTCACATTTCTGCTTCTTTGCTGTAATTCCATTACCTATTAAAACGGGATAATGAAACTCTGTTTTCATTCTTTTAACCATTCCTCATATTTTATCTATTTTTGTTTCTCTTCCCACTGAATTACAAAACTTTCTCCAATATATCATCTTTGCCTTTTTATTATTTTTCTCACCATTGTCTGCTGCCTTTTATATTCGATAAGTTTTTGTATATTATGAGTTCTTTGTAATACTTGAAATGCTTTATTTGATGATTTTGACCCGCTATTTCCTTAGCTATTGCTTCCCAAGTCGTCTATGCCATACGATGTTCAAAAGCAGCTTGCTCTTCTTTCAGGATTACCGGGACTGCTCAGCGTGAAGTCTTCTCAAAATGGCTTCTACACGGCCGGTGTGAAATTATTCAAATGCTCTGAGTATCTGGATTAACATTAATTGTCTTCAAATGTCTTCGTGTAATTATTCTTAAATTTTCCCCAATCGTGCAGTGCATAAAGCACTTATCTTATCTGCTCTCTCTTCTACTTTTCACTCTCTTTCCTGTCTCAATCCCACTTTTAGTCACTAAGTAACATATACGATCAAGCCTTATTGAGCCTTTCATTTTCAACCTTCTTCTTATGTACATAAGCTAGCTATTGTCTCTTACACCAAAGTTAGATTAAGAAAGACTCCCTTCCGCCTCTTGGTTCCTTCTGCGTGTAACGCATTTCCATATCATTTAATCTGCTATATTAGATTTGTTTTTTATGTATCAATAATTTCTTCTATTATTTCATTACAGTGTAAGTAATATACAGCTAATTTCTCCTTATTATATATTAACTGCTATCATTTTGACCTCCCCGCTAAAGTGTGCATTAAAATCTCCATAAATATGTAATCTTCCCCTTTACATTTCTTGTGAAGTCAACCTCTCATTAACTCTAAAGATTATTTTTTACATGGATTATAAAAATTAACTATATTCACAGCCCCAATTTTACTCCAAACTTCAATAACAATCATTTCCCAAAATTCTCCTTTTTTCAAAGCTCTTTGTGACATTTATTGTTTGACAAATATCCCACATCCCGCTCCTAGCCCATCCTCTCCATCCCTGCGTATACTTTTAGATCCACTAATGACTAAATCTAACGTTGATTTCAGCCTAGTTTCTTGAATACATATAATTTCAGGTTTATTTTTTAAATTGTTAATATAGCCTTTAAACTCCTGAACATTTTGTATTAGACTCCTGGCATTGCAGAATAATCATGCAGCTCTTCCCTACCCACTTCCTGCCTCTCATCTGGCTCTTATTATTTGACCAACTGTTCCCATGTTAGTTCCTTCATGTTCAGCCGGGAAAAAACCAAGAGAACTCAAATTTTTCAGCTCCCTCTATTATTATTTTATTTTCGAGCCGTTTGACCTGGTTCAGTACAGTTAACCCACGAGGGGCTGTAAACAGAACAAGTTTTCATTTATTGAACACTATGGTGGAAACTCCAGATGTCTGATGCTAATGGGTTACAAATCACTTCTTTCTTGTTTCCTTCCCTGAGTTTTTTCCTTGCCCTCTTTTCACACTGCTTCAGCATAACTAATGTTACTCATCTTCAATTTCTAAGCAGCCTCTCTTTCCCTGACTTCACAGCTCTCCTATATGTCACTTCTCTCGAATGTTGACTCAGATAGTTGCAGCATTTCTTATCTGTGCCTCATCCCTTTATACATTCTCTATGTACTCTGTGCTTTCCTCCACCTCCGGGACACCTTTGCTGGCGGAGGAACATATGGTCGAAACTGGGAAACAGGCCTATAAAGCTCGCTTTAATTCTTTTTTGGCAAAATCCGTGGCAGGCTTTGCTCTTCCAGTGAGTATAAGTATAAGTATATATGGCGGTTATATATATTTTAATTTTTTTTTTGATCCAAACTCTCTCTTTATTCATTCTTTTAATTATCTTCCAAACTTTTTCTAATTTTTATCTTTTCCTAAACTGTTAAATTTTTCCTATTAGGGCAATAAATTTCTTTTCTCCTTACCATTTCTTGCTTTCTTTTATAATCAACTAAATTCTTATAAATTTGATTATCTTTTTGTACCTTTAAATGCTGGCTTCTAAATTTCTTAATTTCATTTGTTCTTATATCTTATTTGTCCACACTATGGCACTTATTTTTCTTTATCATTTTCGCCAAGACCCGCATTTCTATAAATTTTGCTCCTGTTGCTTCTATGCATTGTCTTTTACTAATGCTTTAGTGATGCAGCAAGACATTTATATCCATCCTCATGTTTTTTTAGTTTATTTTGACTGAAGTACTCTAAATTTAATCCAGCCCTTCCTTTGCTGACTTATTTATTCCCGTTATTTAAATGGCATCCTACTCTGGCTGTTATGTAGTCAGTGATCACTACCTAGTTGTTGGGATTCTACTCAATGAACCGCTCATTATTATTAACATCTTCTGGCTAACATTTCGTGACAAATTGGCTAAACTGCATGTAAATCACCGGATTCCATCCCCGGTCCTAATGATTCATTCTTTAGCCCCTCCCCATCATTGACATTATATACAAGATTTTTTTATTTCCAA
>JAGKQL010000036.1:6948385-6979162 GCA_018398635.1 Cyprinodon brontotheroides
TTGGAAATAAAAAAATCTTGTATATATTAATGATGGGAGGGGAACAAGAATGAATGTTAGGACAGGGATGGAATCAGTTATTGATTTAATAATTGTCTGAAATGTGTTAGCTAGTATATGTGAGCGGTTCATTGATAAAAGTCAACAATAGGTAGTGATCACTATTCTATAACAATAAGAGTAGGATTATATTTAAATAACAGGAATAAATAAGTCAATAAGGAAGACTGGATTAAATTTAGATACTTCAGTCAAATAAACTAAAAAAATATGAGGATGGATATAAATGATGTAAATATAAACATTAGTAAGACAATCATAGAAGCAGCAGATAATTCTATAAAGAAAGTAGGGTGTGAAAATGATAAGAAAATGGTGCCATGGTGGACAAATGAATGTAAGAACAATAAATTTAAGAAATAAAGCATTTAAGGTACAAAAAGATAATCAAATTTATAAGAATTTAGTTGATTATAAAAGAAAGCAAGCGATGGTAAGGAGAAATGTTAAGAATGCAAAAAGAGAATAAATTTAACACAATAGGAAAAGAAAAAAATTAGAAAAAGTTTGGAAAGATAATTAAAAGAATGAATGGAATAAGAGAGAGTTTGAATAAAAAAAAAAATTAAAATATATATATGTATATATATATATATATATCACTGGAACTCAAAGAAACCCACAGTTTTGCCAAAAAAGAGTTAAAATAGGCTTTATGAGCTATTTAGTTCGACCATATGTTCCTCCACCAGCAAAGGTGTCCAGGGTGTGGAGGAGAGCACAGGTATGAAGAATGTAAAGGGGATGAACAGATGAAATGCTGCAACTGTCTAGGTCAGCATTCAGTGACATATGGAGGCTGTGAAGTCAGGAAGAAGGCTGTAGAAGGTGAAGATGAGTAACATTAGTTATGCTGAAGCAGTGAAAAGAGGGCAAGGAAAAAACTCAGGGAAGGAAACAAGAAAAGTGATTTAACACATTAGATCAGAGAACAAACCAAAGCAACAACTATTATAACAAATGAAAAACTTGTTCTGTTTACAGCCTACGTGATTAACTGTACAGACCAAGTCAAACAGAAAAAAAATAAAATAATAATAAAAGGAGCTGAAAAATTTAAGTTCTCTTAGTTTTTTCCCCGCTAGACATGAAGGAACTAACATGGGAACAGTTGAACAAAAAATAAGAGACAGATGGGAAACAGGAAGTGGTGAAGGAAGAGCTGCATGATTATTCTGCAATGCCAGGAGTCTAATACAAAATGTTCAGGAGTTTAAAGGCTATATTAACAATTTAAAAAATAAACCTGAAATTATATGTATTCAAGAAACTAGGCTGAAATCAACGTTAGATTTAGTCATTAGTGGATCTAAAAGTATACGCAGGGATGGAGAGGATGGGCTAGGAGCGGGATGTGGGATATTTGTCAAACAATAAATGTCACAAAGAGCTTTGAAAAAAGGAGAATTTTGGGAAATGATTGTTATTGAAGTTTGGAGTAAAATTGGGGCTGTGAATATAGTTAATTTTTATAATCCATGTAAAAAATAATCTTTACCAGCTATTAAGTTTGTAATCACAGAGAGTAAAGGGGAAGATTACATGTTGTGGAGATTTTAATCATCTGGTACAAGTTTATATAGTTATTGTTAATGCAATATTGCTGTAATCGTTCACTGAAATGACTAAAAGTGAAGTTGGTTATACAGTAAATTCAAAGCAGTCATATTTTAATGTGCAGCAGAAGGAAGAGTGGAAGGGAGTCTAACTTAATCTAACTTTGGTGTCAGAAACAATAGCTGGCTTATGTACATGGAAAGTTGAAAATGAAACAATAGGAAGCAATCATTATGTTATAGTGATAGAAGTAGGATTGAATATGGAAGAGAGTGAAAACGTGAAGGCAGATAGATGAAACTTTAATACTGCTGATTGGGGAAAATTTAGAATAATTACTGAAAGACATTTAAAGACAATTAATATTCATCCAGATATAGAGCGGCTGAATCATTCTGTGTGTGAAGCCATTTTAGAAGCTGCTGAACAGTCAATTAATCTGAAAGCAGAGAAACAGAAAAATAAAATTGTAGCATAGACGACAGAAGCATGTGGAAATGTGATTAAATCTCCAAATAAAGCATTTCAAGTATTACAAAGAACTCATAATATACAAAAACTTATCGAATATAAAAGGCAGCAGACAATGGTGAGAAAAATAATAAAAAGGCAAAGATGATATATTGGAGAAAGTTTTGTAATTCAGTGGGAAGAGAAACAAAAATAGATAAAATATGAGGAATGGTTAAAAGAATGAAAACAGAGTTTCATTATCCCGTTTTAATAGGTAATGGAATTACAGCAAAGAAGCAGAAATGTGAGCTCAGACTATTGTCAAAGTTCATGGATCAGAAAATTTGAGCGAAGAAGGAAGAAGAAAAAGAAAAGAGACGATAGCAGAGAATGTAAAGATTTTAAGGTAGAGAATGTAGAGATATTAAGTCAAGATGATGAGAACAATAAATTAATCAATGTATCATTAACAAAAGCGGAGCTAAATCGTGCACTAAAGACAATAAAGAGGACAGCTCCTTAAAAAAGATCAAATAGATTATATAATGATAAGTCAACTTAGTGAACCATCAAAGGAGATTTTGTTGGAATTATATAACTAGAGGAGGGAAAAGTGCCAAAGGTTTGGAAAGAAGCTGTGATCATACCAACACGTAAACCAGGAAATGATAATCCAGGAAATGACAGGCCTGTTGCTTTAACCTCATATATTTACAAAATAATGGAGAAAATGATCAATGACCAATGAGATACCATGGATCCATCTTTGTTCATAGAACACGAAATTAGAAAAGCACAAATAAATAGAGAAAGTGTCGTGGCTGCATTCTAGAGTACGATATGATGTGGAGAGAAGGACTGATGATCAAACTGCTGAAGATGGATATTAAAGGTAGAATATATAGGTGGCTAAAAGATTTTTTTTAAGTGAAAGGAAAATACAGGTTAGAATAGGAAAGAGTTATTCTTCAAAATATTTTATTGAAAATGGAACACCTCAATAAGTCCATTACTTCTTTCTATAATGATTAATGATGTTTTTAAAGAGATAGAAAATGGGTTTGGGTTTTCTCTTTCTGCAGATGATGGGACAATTTGGGTGAGAGGTCGGAATACTGATGATAATGGTAAAAAAAAATTACAAAAAGCTATTAATAAGATAGAAGATTGGTCGTATAAATGGGGATTCAAACATTCAGTGGGAAAATAGAAAACTTTTTTTATTTAAAAAAAAAAACTGATAGTATGGTGAAGGTTAAATTATATAATCAAGAGATAGAAAGGGTCAAAAACTTTAAATTCCTTGGTTTATTGTTGATGATAGAATTAAATGGGCATTTCATATTCAGAAAATTATTGATAAGTGCAAAAAAGTTTTGAATGTTATGTTTAGTTGGTCATGAGTGGGGAGCAGACAGAACCGCTTTAAAATCTCTATATACAGGATTAATAAGATCAGCAATAGACTTTGGTTGTGTGGTTTATGATTCAGCAGCTATTACATCACTTAAAAGGTTAGAGTATATACAGACACAAGCTTTAAGATTAATTACAGGAGAATTTAAAACAACATTGCAGGTAGAAACTGGAGAAATGCCTGGAAATCAGGACACCTGTCGCTAAATGACTGGGTTAGTTTACAGGGTCATGGTCCAGATCATCCTACAGAAGAAACACTGCAGCCATGTTGGAAAGGGAGACAAAAAGGAAGGTTTAGATGGATAGCAGGGAAAAAACTAAGAGAACTTAAATTAGATCAAATTAAATGTAGTCCAACTGTACCGTTAGCAGCAATCCCTCCCTGGATCATACCTGAAACTGCAGTGGATTTGACTTGGTTAGAAAAGAAAAAGGAAGGCAATATTTATAATAAACTGATACAGGAATATGTTAATAGTTGTTATGGTTATATTCAAATATATACAGATGCATCTAAAAGTGGGAGTAATAGGCTAGGTATTGCATTTTATCTCCCAGAGTTCAATATCAAAGTAAAAAGGAGATTAAATAATGAATAGTCAGTATATACAGGAGAATTATTAGCAATACTATTAGCATTACAATGGATATAGGAAGTGAGACCATTAAGATCAATTATATGTTCAGATTCGAGTTCCGCTTTAATTAATATACAAAATCATAGTTCGGAAAGTAAATCAGACATTTTAATTGAAATACAGCAAGTTTTATATCAAGTTCAAATGATGCTATTAGTGTTATATTTATTTGGGTGCCAGCACATATAGGGATTAAAGGAAATTAAAATACAGACAAGATTGCTAAGGAAGCATCACAAAATAAAAGCATTGATATGATGATGAACTTATGTAAGACAGAAATGAAAAGTATCATTAAACTAAGGATGAAGGAAAGGTGGCAAAAACAATGGGAAGAAGAAAAGGAGAGGAAGATGGTTTAATAGGAGGAGAAAAAAATGAGGAGAGCAGAAGGAAGCAGAGGATAGGAAACAGTTATTTCAAGACATAGATTTGGGCATAAAGCATTAAATAATACATTATTCAAAATAGGGAAACATATGTCAGGCAAATGTGAACTTTGTGGACGAAACAGTAGATCATGTAGTGATTTATTGTAAGAAGTATGAAGAAGAAATAAAGAATTTGGTAAGAGACCTAAATAAGGAGAAAGTAAAATTGGATTTGATAGATATTCTGCAGAAAAAGTAGAATTTTTTCATCGATATTTATTTAAATATTTAATGTTAACAGGAATAATTAGGAGGATTTAGTATTTGTAAAGTAATATTATAGATATATTGATAAATAAATATAAGTATGTTTATAATTAGTGTCATTCTGATCCACACTCCTCACCGGTAGGTGGCGGTAATGCTACTAAGTTTGTTACCAACCGCTAATAAATAGCAGAAGAAGAGCAGCGGCCACCGGTAAATCTAAACCCCGGATTTGATCCACTTCCTGTCGGATTGTGAGGCCAGCAGCAGCCGGGCTGTGCGGGCCCGGTTCCCCTCGGTGTGTTTGCCGTTGCTAGGCCGGTGTTTGGCTCTGTCTCTGCGGACTGTGTGGGAGCTAAGCTAATGTTAGCCGAGCCGCTACATTAGCCGGCTGCTATGAGCTTAATTTAACTGTTAAAAGACGCTTTGAGGGCGCTGGGCTGGTTCACCGCCTGCTGTCATCCAGCGCTGCCCCGGGTCGGTAGGTTGCTATCGGCTGCGCCGCATCCAGTTAGAACCGGTCTGCCTCCGCCTGTTAGCCGCTTCCTGAGCTCTGGATCCCTGCAGCTGACGGCTTTCTGCGGCGGTTTGCTCTCCTTAAGGTGATTTTAAATATAATTTAAAGTTGTTTTTCTCTCAACTTCAGTATTGGATTGTTAAAGGAATGTTTCTTTTAAGCCACTTAAGTCTGACCTATGAACCGGTGAGCCGATAATAGGCAGCGAGACCGGAGGATGGACGCCTCCACAGGAGGCTCCAGAAAGGCTGGTCTCCATCCCAGAGGCCCTGCCTGCTGGCTGGGTTCAGCTTTATGGCTGAACAGCATCATGATGGAGGGATTTAATTCCAGACACTTCCAGACTGGGATCTGTTGGGACCTGCTGGTCCTCTCATCCAAAAGGCTTGGTTGGTTCCAGCCTAAGATTACCTCACCACCTATTGGATGAGAGGGGAAACATCTTCTACAGCAGTTTGACTGAAAATGAGTAGAAAAGCATCAAAAGTCCAAAGAAAAAGTTGTGAAAATGTAGAGTGTAATTCCTTTCTGCCCCCAGTTGGGGGCGTCTTCCCAGGTAAAGGATCTCTGAAGCTGTGCTCGTCAGACCCGAGGTGCCAGGAGAACCGGACACGGCGTCCCGACATGTCCAAGGCCAAGAGCTCCGAGTCCGTCAAGGTGGTGGTCCGCTGTCGCCCCATGAACGACAAGGAGAAGGCTTCCAAATTTGAAGCGGTGGTTTCAGTCAACGTGAAACTGGGCCAGATTATGGTCCGGAACCCGCGGGAGGCCGGAGCGCTCCCCAAAGTCTTCACCTTTGATTCGGTTTACGACAGCAGCTCCAAACAGATCGACCTGTACGATGAGACCTTCAGGCCGCTGGTCGACTCGGTTCTGCTGGGCTTCAACGGAACCATCTTCGCTTACGGCCAAACGGGGACGGGGAAGACCTACACGATGGAGGGAGTGAGAAACGACCCAGAGAAGAGAGGGGTGATCCCCAACTCCTTCGAGCACATCTTCACGCACATTTCCCGCTCCCAGAACCAGCAGTACCTGGTGAGAGCGTCGTATCTGGAGATCTACCAGGAGGAGATCCGGGACCTGCTCTCCAAAGACCAGTCCCACCGCCTGGAGCTGCGGGAGAGGCCCGACACGGGGGTGTACGTGAAGGACCTGTTCTCGTACGTCACCAAGAGCGCGCAGGAGATCGAGGGCGTGATGAATCTGGGCAACCAGAACCGGTCTGTGGGATCCACCAACATGAACGAGCACAGCTCCCGCTCTCACGCCATCTTCGTCATCACGGTGGAGTGCAGCGAGCTGGGCGTGGACGGAGAGAACCACATCCGGGTGGGGAAGCTGAACCTGGTGGACCTGGCGGGGAGCGAGCGGCAGACCAAGACGGGCGCTCAGGGCGAGAGGCTGAAGGAAGCCACCAAGATCAACCTGTCGCTCTCGGCCCTGGGGAACGTCATCTCTGCTCTGGTGGACGGCAGGTGCAGCCACATCCCCTACAGGGACTCCAAGCTCACCCGCCTGCTGCAGGACTCCCTGGGCGGGAACGCTCGCACCGTCATGGTCGCCAACATCGGCCCCGCCTCCTACAACATGGAGGAGACCCTGACCACGCTGCGCTACGCCAACAGGGCCAAGAACATCAAGAACAAGCCGCGCATCAACGAGGACCCCAAGGACGCCCTGCTCGGGGAGTTACAGGAGCAGATTGCCAAACTGAAGAAGCAGCTGGAGAAACGCATGGGCAAGAAGAAAAGGAGGAGGCGGAGGAAGAGGGACGGGAGCGACGGAGACGAGCTGGAGGACGGAGAGACGGAGGACGACGAGTCTGAGGGAGGAGACTACTGGAGAGAGCAGCAGGAGAAGCTGGAGCAGGAGAAGGCGGCCATCTTGGAGGACCACAGCCTGGTGGCTGAGGAGAAGGAGCGGCTGCTGAGGGAGAAGGAGAAGAAGATGGAGGATCTGAGGAGGGAGAGAGAAGTGGGAGAGATGCTGGCCGCTAAAGTCAAGGTAAGCCTGAAATGAGGGTCGGCTCCGTCACCTGTTCCCCAGACGTTCTGCTTCTGACCCGCTTCCTCTTCTCTGACCTCCGATCACGTCCAGGCCATGGAGAGCAAGCTCCTCGTAGGCGGAAAGAACATCGTGGACCACACCAACGAGCAGCAGAGGATGCTGGAGCTGAGGAGGCAGGAGATCGCAGAGCAGGTAAACAGGAAGCAGAAGAACTGACCTGAAAATGACAGAAATCCAACTTCTGCTGTCTGACTGCGACCGAACGTCCTCCGTGACCTCTGACCCCTCCAGCACTATCCTAGGGCTGCGACTAACCATTATTTAGATTCATCTGTCGATTATTTTTCCAATTAATCCATTAATAATCTGATAGCCAAAGGTTCCTTAAAGGGAAATTAATCCAGCTGAAACTAAAACCTTTCCAGGTGAGGAGTTCTGGATTATCCAGCATTCTGACAAATCTTAAATCAAAAATATTTATTTTTATTTTATTTATTTTTACAACCTTGGTATAATTCCTGCTCTAAGTGGGTCTCATGTATTTCAGTCTCTATTCTCCAGTTAACCATTAATCCGTTAGTTGATGATTATTTCAATAGTCGATTAATCAGATTGTTTCAGTCCTACGCTATATAGTGAACTTTATAGTGAACTCTGACCGTTCAAACAGGTGATCACTACTTTTCACTTCTGGTTGGTCATGTGACTCCGCCTCCCCGCACGGTGCCTCCGCCATCTTGGTTATTTCTCAGCCACTGTCACAACAAATCCAACAGTGCTTTGCAAAGAGAGCTCTCCTCGCAAAGCATTCTGGGATATACCTGCTCGTCTAGTGACCATGGACGATCACTACTTTTCAAGGTGCATTGTGGGAAATCTCCAGTCCATCACTTCTCATCCATTAGACGTTCAGAAGCTCATTTCTAACGGCGTAACCGCTCTATAGAGATGAGGGACATTTGGACTCAGCTTAGTCATGAACCAGAGCAGAAGGTGGAAATACTCCTGATGCTAACTAATGCTAACTATTAGCATCCCATCAAAGGACTGGGATGGAGGCGACACATCTGGGTCCATCTCTGTAACCTAAAGCAGACGAGTCCTTAAACAGGGTTTCTGCAGGTTAATAAAAAAATAGTTTTTTATTTAAGGCCTTAATTGGAATTAAAATTCATTGAATGTGATTATGGTGACATAAAAATGCTTTATTTAAAAAAAAAAAGTCCTCAGATATATTTGCGCTAAACTGTTTCCGGTTGATCATAAAGCCGGATGTTCAGAAAAAGAAGCGAAGCTTGAGGCGGAGAAAAATCTAGAGAATGGGAAAATGGGGATTCCAACAAGTAACGGAAAAACAAGGAATTCAGGACGTGGCTGCAGCCTAGTTGACGGCACCCAAAAAGTGTGTGTGTTGGGTACTTTCGCATGCATTTAAATTTATTTCTAAGGCCAATAAAAGCATTAAATTAGAGTTAGTCGTTCCTATTAATCCGTGTTAAAGGAGGAACGGTTCTAAAGTTAAAATGGAAATCAGTTTTCCACTGGAGATCTCAGGAGCCGCTTCTGGAGGCAGCAGAACCTGCAGGAAGGTGGACCTTTAATCACAGCGTTATTAACATGATTATGACCCCCACCCCACCCCCCCACTGCTGGAAATATACCCCCAAGCATCGGATGCGTTCCAGCAGATTCCACAACCGTTTCCTTTCCGCACCTGCCATTAGACTGCTGAATGTTTTGTAAAATATAGTATTTTATTATATTTTATTATTATATAAAAATAAATAAATGAAAATGTTAGAACTCTAAATTTACAGTCATGTTTATATTACTGATTTTATATATATTTTTTTTACTATTTTTTCAAGGCTGCACTTTTAAAAAGATGAAATTGTCCAGAGAGCTGTTTCTAAACCAAATTTCTTTTTGTTTTTTTTTGTTTTTTCAGAACAAAACATGTTTATTTTTTCCCCCACAAATTTTAAGTATATATATTTTTATTGGGTTAGCAGGGTACAATACATTCATTAACATGAGAATACACTTCACTTATCCCCCCCTCCCCTACATTCCCAGGAATACAGTGAGAGATGTTAACAATAAGCAAACGTGATTCTCTCCCTCATAACGAGAAAACAAGAGGGGAGAACAGTTACCAACAAGCAAATTACAAAAAAAAAAGGGAAAAAAAATGTTAATAAACAAACACAATTTAGAGGAGGGATCTAAAATGCTTAGAAAACCAAATCAAAAATATAACTATATTGTCTATTACATGTTTTCCGTAACCCAACCGCTGGCCTCTCTTAAAATCCTGGCTGGTGTTCCAACAGTTCAAACCACTGGAAAATCAGGAGTGATTCAATTAGAGAATTAGAGGGTTATGTCCATGTATCTTGATTAAAGCCATACTTTTTAATCATCTAGGGAGGAAGTTGAGTCAACTAAGGAAAGAATGGGATTCCAAGTTTTATAAAATTTGTCGACACATCCCCTAATGCTGTACTTAATTTTTTAGGAGTGACATTCGATCCGAAATTTCTTTCTGTTTTGCACTTGTGTGAAGAAAATGACAAATAAATCTAAGTCTAATAATTCTAACATCATTGCTTCCAGAAACGGAGGGAGAGGGAGATGCAGCAGCAGATGGAGAGTCGAGACGAGGAGACGCTGGAGCTGAAGGAGACCTACAGCTCTCTGCAGCAGGAGGTGGACATCAAAACCAAGAAGCTGAAGAAGGTCAGAGATCAATGTTGCTCTGAGATTAAAAAACGGTTTTCCCTCTAAGCATCCAACCTGCCGGTGGCCTTCATCCTTCACTCGTCTTCATCACCGAAAGATTGAAAGTCCAGTTTTTGTCAAACTGACTTTGTTCTTCTGATGTTTTCTGTTCCTCAGCTGTTTTCCAAGCTGCAGGCAGTGAAGGCGGAAATCCAAGACATCCAGGAAGGACACATCAAGGAGCGGCAGGAGCACGAGCAGACCCAGAACGAGCTCACCAGAGAGCTCAAACTCAAGTATGGAGCGCTCTGCTCTGCTTTCACCCATCAGGCCTTTAAGTCTGCTCAGATTCTAAAGATTTCACTGATTCTGCAAAACATCATCATCATTATTATTAGTTATTGAAGGCCAGATAAATGGATACCATCCTTTTAGCACGAGAAGCTGCTTAAACTGGAACCGTTGATCTTTCAGACACCTGATCATTGAAAACTTCATCCCACTGGAGGAGAAGAACAAAATCCTCCACAGGGCTTTCTACGACGAGGAGGATGAGAGCTGGAAGATGAAGGCCATCAGCCGCACCGATGAGTAAGTTTGGAGCTAAAGCAACGTTTGCAGGTTAAAAGCTCTGATCCGTTTCTCTGGAACCAGATTAAAATACGTCTAAAAATAATCGGAGGAGGAGGAGGAGGGGGGCGCACTCACCAGAGCCGCTCAGAGAAACTCCAGGCAGGAATCTTTCACCTCCTCATGAAGCAGGAGGTGAAGCCGCCTCCCTCTGCCTGGCGTCTGCTCTGGTTCCTCTGCTTTCCGCTGCACCCGTTAGACTGGAAGCTTAACCTGCTGCTGTCTGTCATCCCGCCACAGGGACCATCAGATGATGTCACGGCCGCCGTCCGCCGTCAGCTACAGGAGGCCTCTCAGTCACTTCGCCCTCATCTGCCAGAGGATGAACTCTGACCCACGATACAAAGTGAGTCGCTTTCCTCTTCAACTGATAAACATGATTCTCTTCAGGTTTCATCTGAAGTTCTGACGTCTTTGAAACACGATGCTACGTTCTGAGCTTCTTCAGCGGGTCTCCTCTTCCTCCTGTTGCAGGAGAGTTTTCCTCTCCACTGTCGCCTCCATCCAGGAGGAAGCAGGCAGCCGCTTTAGATAATAAACTGAACTTTACTGGGAATGATGGGAAGGTCTGTGTTTGCAGGACGACGTGAGAATCGCCACTAAATAAACAGTTTATTTTAGTATAAAACTTTTTAAACTTTCTTATTTAATCATTAAACATTAAAAAAATCATCGTAGAAATGTTTAGTTTCAGTTTAAATCCTGTAGTTGATCTTAGTTTTGAGTTTTAACTGATGATTCAGGTTCTCGGCTAAATTCCTTTTGAGCCCATTAGTTTGAACCTCAGCTACACCCACCCAAAAAAAAATGGTTTAAACCGGAAAAAACAGTTTTTAGTGGCAGTGGGAACGGCTCACTGACCCGAGTCAAATGACTCGGCAACCGACCCGCGTTAAAATCCCCTCAGTTCTGATCAGGAGGCTGTGGGAAAGGCGGGTCTCCAGCTAAATTACGTGATGCCATTGAACGCAGCGTTTGCACACCAACACAAAAAAAAGAAAATTATCATGATTTATTATTATCTAGAGACCATTAATAACAGAAGGTGAAATGCAGCTCCAGACTAGCTTTGAATGTGATGATGTCATCAGTACGCCGCTGTTCCAATTGACCCAGACTTGTTCTGCGTGCTCCGTTCTCCCCGAGTCCAGACTTTCCTGGGTTCTTCTCTAGAACACGAGTCGGCACTGGCGTTGTTGGGAACTGAGAAACGGCCTCTGTTTCCATTGGATAAACGTGGAGCAGCTCTGGGATCCAGACAGATGATAGAGAGAAACAGTAAAGCACACTGATTACGCCCTGGCTTCCTTCCATGTTGCTCTTCATTGTTTACTCTCCTGATTTCTGTCGCACTGGTGACATCATCAACGCTAACCCAGCAAGATGGAGTCATCAGACTCGTAGCGGTGGTGGGGGGCAGAGGCCACGCAGCTGCCAGTGAGGAGTTAGACCAACTTTTCAGTCAAATGAGAAAAAAGCCGAAAGCTGATTGTTAGCGATCGACCCGGTTTTGAAACACCCGGGTTTCAGTGGGAAAGCGGCTTCAGAAACTAACAAAACGAAGGGATCACTTAACATTTTTTCAAAGATTGGACCCTGATTAAAGTTCCTCAGTGATGAAAGTTTGGAAAAGAAACAGAACTCGGAGACTAAAGTCCTCTTCTGACTGACCGGTGTGCGTTTGGTTCCTCAGGCTGAAAACATCCTGATGGTGGACCTGGACCTCCCCGCACGGACCACTAAAGACTACCAGGAGCCAGTTATTGCCCCACAGGTGGCAGCCGCCCTGGAGGACGCCCTGAGAGACGAGGATGAGGTCCAGGTAGACGCGTCAGGCTTCCGCAGCAGCCTGGGTGCGGCCCCGCCTGCCGGCGGCAGCCTGAAGAAGCCAAAGTCTGGGTGAGGAAAACCTTCAGCTCACAGGAAGCGTCACATTTGGCCTCAGCTTCTGACTGAAGGTTTTCATCTGCTTTCTGTCTTTCAGCCGACCGACAACCAGGAAGAAGCCCAGCACGCCGGCCTCTCCCATCAGCCCCCGCGGTCCAGGATCCGCCCTCTACCCAAAGCCCCGCGGCCTGGTGCCCAAATGACGCCTCCCTCCCCCCTCTTTTTTTTGTTTTTCCCCACAGGCGCCCCCTCCCACGCACCGCCCCACTTTAAGCCTGGTTATGTTTGAAGTTCTGTTTAGGCCGCCGTGCATGACGCCTCCCATCACACTACACTGAGACCGCCTCCCAACACTTTGAGCCGTTTGTCTTAAACGTTGACACAGACTGCAGCGTCCTCTGAGCGCTTTGACCGCCTCCCGTCCGACCGTCGCTCTTTGAATCCATTTTCAGGTCATGGTTAAACGCGCTCTGTCATTTTCACCTGTTGGAGCAGAAAGAGTCGGCCATCAGTGCTGGAGAGAACCCTGCTGTTCCACCTGAGGCCAGCAGGGGGAGACAGAGGGACCGTCAGCATGGGGGCGAACCGCCACCTCAGATACATCAGGGTTCCAAGGTGCCTTAAAGCTGCAGTTTGCAAATATATTCATTAAATCGTTCATATTTAATCATTTGCTCTGATGCGTTAATTTATTCATTCATGCATCCATTCATTTATTTGTGCGTTTATTCATTCAAGCGTTCCCTACATGGGGGGGTCCATCTTTGGATGCTGAGGTGGATCTTTGACCGGATGAATCTTTCGGCGTGGATCTGGTCTCTAAGGCGTCATTCATTCCTTATCGCTCCGTTGAAACACTTGAATTTGCGCTCGCTGCTCTGCCTGTTACTGTGACGCTGCGCTGGTTTCTGGCTGCTGCTGTGGAAAAGGCCCACTGTGACGCTCGTCCCACTCTGTGGGGAGCTGGAACCTTCCACGCCTGTGGAGGTTTGGGATATTACTGATAGGCAATCCTTGGAAGAGTTAAGATGACACCTAGGTTACCATATTAAAGAGAAAATGTACTTATAACTTATTGAAATCTTTTGTTTTTTATATGCAGTTGTAGATTTAATTTTTATATACTTTTATCTGTGAAATACTTTTATTTTTTTTGGAGCTTTTGAATTTAAGGTTAAAAAGATGTATTTTTAGCGTCTTACATGCAGTTTGTGCGTTTTCTATTCACCGTGGCTTATTTTGCGTTTGGATAGTTTTCCTGAGATGAAAGTGGAAAAATGCTGTGGATTAAGTAACTCAGCCCGAGTTTTTCCTGCTACCTTTAGTAAAGCGTGCGTGGAACCCGACGCCCGCGCTCCGTGGCGTCGCATGGTCTGAGGATCCAGGAACACAGCTGGTTTTATCTGGATCAACAAGCTGCTGAACTGGATCCAAACCTTTAGAAATATGTGACCAAACTTTAATGCACTGGTTTCTTTTCCAGAATAAATGTCGATTCTGTTTCTTTTTTTTTTCTGTCCACCATTAAAAACATGTTGGTGAAAACATCCTGGTGTGTTCATGTCTGTGAGTGAAAATAATGTAAATTATTTTAAATTGGGGGACAAGGGGGCTCTCCATGGTCCTGTCCTTGTATATAAGCATGTTTTATTTTGCTGGAGCTGCTTCTCCCTTTCAGTTCAACTATCATTTATTGATCTGAAGGGAAAAAAATGCTGTGAATCTTTGCAGGGATGTTAATAGGAAGCTCTCCTGTAGTGGTCTGTCATCCAGCAGCTTTTGAACAGCCCTCTGACTGAAGACAGTTTGTGTTTAACAGTCTGATGAAGAGAATGCTCACTGTTACCCTGATTTTTAATTCCTTATTTTATTTTGCTTTAAAATTCATCCATCTGTCAGCGTTACAGTGGTGCCTGCATCGATTTAAGAGAATTTAGAAGCCAATCAACTCCGCGATCATGTTTCTGCTCTCTCTCTGGGAAGCCGATTGTTCTATGAGACCAGAATACCCAGAGCCCATTCATCCCTTTAGTTTGTACAAAAATAAACTTTTAAACTACCTCAATGAGCGTGCATCCCTTTAGTCATATACAAACATAGTTTAATTACTGTTTGGTGTTTGTTAGGCGTATGGCGATCTGACCTTAAGTTGTTTTTGTTCATGACTTAAAGAATTTTACATCCCTTGAGGTAGTTTAAAGTAAATTTTCGATACAAAACTAAAAAGGATCAAAAGCAAATCCGACACCTTCATGCACATTGACTAAAGGTGTGCTGATCTGACAGAACATTGAATTACCTGGAAGAACCCACACAGCACAGGGAGATCATGTAAGAAAGACCAGTCTGAACCTGAAACCTTCTTGCTGCAAAGGGGAAGAGTGCTACAAGCGGCTGCATAAGCATGAATAAATTATGTTTCTGTATAACAAAGGAATGGGTTACATTTAGAAAACTGAATCTCTAATATTTAAATGAACAAAAAGATCGAAATAACTTCTAACAGACATTTAAAAGGGCTTTTTATCCTTTATTTCACTAAAACACCAAATCTGTCAAGCGCCCAGATAGCCGATCAGTGAGGGGAGCAGGATGTCTTCAGGCTCCAGTCTGAGTTGCTGGTTCAATGCCCTGCTGCTTCAACCGTGTCAGCTGTGGCTGCAGTGTAGAACCACCATCGTGTGAGGGAGAGCAAGTGAAGGCGCTTTGAAGTCTCCATCTTTGGAAGGTCAAGCGCTAACAGAGCATCTAATGAATTTTCTTTCCTCACAGAACATCTTCAGTGGAGGACAAGCCTTGTTTGTCATCTCTAAAATCTCTTGGCGTGAAGATTCTCAGTCATCCAGGTCATAGTGATTCCAAAAAAATCGCTGGACTTCCAAGTTTGAAGATGGAAGTTTCTCTTCCATCCATAGAGCTTTTCAATTCATAATGTCAGAAATAGCGTTGGCAGGTTCCAGGTTTTATCAGCAGCCCAACAAAGCCTGGTTTTAGTTTAGAAAACATGCAAATACAAACAGATAGGCAGGTCCCCCCCTTTGGGAGATGGGGGTCGTTTGGCTTCTAACTGTTAGCCTGCAGTACCCCATACCTGTCTATGCCTCTGAAGAGGGGTCATTAAAGGGAAAAGTGTTAGTGAAAGGGACCCCCTACATATATCAATATAAACACCCCTTTGCAATAATAATCCTGCTAAAAAACTGTATATATCCCATGCACCTTTTTATTCCTTTGCCACATCATTTTGTTCTTCTTGTTATTCCTTTGAGCTGATGGAACCAGTACATTTCTCCTCTTGAGATCAATAAAGTCAATCAATCAATAACAAACAATAGAAGCTATGCAGAAGCAGTGAGAGTTCGCGGACAAAGGAATGGAGAAATGAAGAAAGATCAGAATCAGGTACAAAAGTGAAGGAAGAAAGAGCAGATAATTTCATTCCAACAGCAGAGAAACACATTTTGTTCATAGCATATACTGTTAGGTGCAAAAATGTAGGTTTGTAAAAGAGGGACTGAGTCCACACAGAAAGGGATTTTCAACAGCTCCTGCAGGGAGAAAAGGCTAAACCCAACTTTCCAACTCTCTCTCGGCCCGTCCTTTCCTGCAGTGCCTTTTATTAACAGAACATAACACATGGGGTGGGTTGCAAAACGGTATTCTTCTGACAGGACAATTGATCAGGTCATAAGACAAAATGCTCCACTGATTGAATCACAAGATAGAGTGAAGCATCTCCTTTCCTCCAATGTTTCATATGCACACACACATTGGCTTTGTGAAAAAGTTTGGGAACCTATTAATCTAAACACCCTCCTCATTTGTGGGAAATTCGCCTATTTAGCTTACTAAATCGAAGAGCAAATAACTGAGGAACTGTAAGCCCAAATTACATGAGTGATACATTATTTGAAAGCTAACACTTTCTAGTTTCTGAATATATAGATGAAAATTGGTAAAACACCCAAGCTGCATCAGTTCAAACATGACTCAAAGTTTTTTTTTTTTATTATTCTGGAAAATAAGTATTTCTGCTTGCCTGTTGTGGCTTGTTACCGGTGTAAATTTCATTGTAAACGTTTTAAAATGGTAGGTTTTGAGAGGTTAATATTAAAACCAGAAATAAAGACCGGAAAGATCAAACTGAATTAGCTGCTGCAAACACTCAAATATTTAGAAATGAAAACAATTAGGATTAATGGGGGGCCTTAACCTTTTTATATGACTGTGTGTCATTAGCTGCTCAGACCGAGCAAAGCAGAGAAAATCAGGATCAATGAGAGATGAAAAGTTTCTGGGACTTAAAGATGTTAGTTGAGGGAAATATAGTTAGAAGGTTTGAGATGGAGGGAAGAATCTGCTCTTTAATTTGGTGTTAATAATGAATACATGAATAGGATAGAAAATGTAATAAATTGATAAATTAAAAGGACACAGAAGGAGGATTAGTTTAACTAATATTAAGTATAAAACTTAAAATATTGCTAATAATAAAACAGAAAATATACTAGATAAAGATAGAGGATATTGGGTTATTATATTTGGAAATAAAGTAGGTAAATATATTGTTTAGTAATGCACTTTTAACTGTTTGCCCACCGCCAGAAGAAGAAATATTTCCCTTTGCCCTTCAGCGCCCCCTAGCTGTAGAACAGCGGCCCAACCTGCTGCAGCTGTGATGAAAGCTGGGATCCAAAACTTTTAGGAAAGTTTCTGCTTCTCTTCTGAGGCGGTTCTGGAGAAGTCGGGTCCAACCGGTACCAGCAGGAGGAGAGCGACGTTAACGACATGAGCTCACCGCCATCTTTAAAATCCACTTTATTACCAACAGCCAATGAAACAGCTTCAAGCACTCTGATCAGAAACGATTTAAAAAAACAGGAGCAGAATAATTATCTCCATTCAGCAGAAGAACAAACACACCAGCAGCCGAACATCTGGAGCAACAAACCACCTGCAAACAGGCGAAGCCGTCCAGACGACGCCATCTTTTCTCAAACGTATTCATAACTCTCATTTCCCTGTTTGCTGAAGAGTTCATCATTTTTCACTGAATTATAGCAGTTTTTGAATATTTTTTTTCCTGGTCGCCGTTTTAGCTCCAGATTTAGCCTCCGTTTGGCAGAGACTCAGAAACACCAAGGAGTCCAGAGGAGACCAGAGACGCTCGGTTATTGGCTAAGATCAACGACACACAAGACATCAGAAAAAAGTTCACATCACTTCAAGTCATGTAAGTAAAGAAACCAAATTATTACATAAAAAGTACTGAGTACACGGTAAGAGAAAAAACTTTTACGCTGAAGAATATTGTTATCATGCTGGTTCGTTCATGTAAAAAGGAACTGGATTCTGCATCTTCCTGGTCCTCGTGGTTCAGAGAGGCGAGCGGGACGAAGAGGAGGATGGAGGCTTTTCTTTGGATACACATCGAAGGATTTTAGCTCCAAATTAGACCCAAAAGAATAAAACATGTGCATAGAAAAAATGGAAAAATTCAAGCTTCTTTCAATATTCTACGCCTCAAAAAGTTTTCAATCAGTTGGTCTCAGAAAGCAAACGGATCTAAAGCGAAGTTCAGGCCGGTTTCCCCCAGGCTCCGTTTGGCCCCGGGGAGCCAGGAAGGCTGCAGGTTTTCCTCAGCGGACATGTTTCTACTGACGTTTTCATTTCTGCAGATGCTGGTAAGAGCAGAGAAAACTGTGATGAGCTGAAACGAAAGAAGATGGCAAGAAGCGAGAGCAGAGAAACGGGCAGAAAAGTTTCCGTCTGATGGCGAGGTTTAGTCCTAAATCAGGGGTGTCAAAGTGGTTCCAGAAAGGGCCGTGCCGCTGCAGGTTTTCTTTCCAACTAAGCAATAGCAACCAGACTCCATTCATCTCATCAAGGGAGTCCAATCTGAACATGACGACTTGATGAGACGGCCATTTCTGGAAACACTTTGACACCCGTGTCCTGAATGATGACCTCCAAACTGCGGAGTGTTTTCTAAACAAATCTAACCATAAAGCTGATGTCACACCTTGACGATTTAGACAAACGTATGTCGGAAAAATAGCAAAAACTCTGGCATACATCGACAGACGGCGAGAAATTAAGTTAAGTTGATTAAGTAAAGTATAAGTTCCTCATCAGTTGTGGCGTCTAGCTTATCCTAAACCTCTGAGTAAGTTGTGCAGAACTCATCAAGAACTTCTATGTTTTTGCCCAGAATAGAAAAAAAATCCATAGAAAGTTCAGCGTATTCCAGCGTTTTAGGAGATTCTGGGACGTCAGGCAGACGCTGGATAAATCAGCGAGGTGTGACAGGACGCCTGACATCCAGGAAGCTAGCAGCTCAGAACGCCATTGCTGAAGGGAAATGAAAGACGGAGGGCAGGTGGAGGAGGACCCTAAACTTGACGTCATTACGTCATCACTGGGGTTCCACCTTTAGTGGCGGCGTGATGGAAGATGTTCACTGAGGAAAACCTGGACTTCTCCTTCCTGCCTCCATTAATGAGGAAAACATGCGGTGTTGGATAAACGGATCCATGGCTGAAGCTAGGCGAGCTAACGGACCGCAGCGGAGACTCAGCCTCGCCACGGCGGACTTCGCTCCGATTCTGGTCCCGGTTCTCATTCGCTGATTTTTTGAATTAGTAAACTTTTCATTTATGGGATTTTCATCTCAGAATCCCGCCTTAAAGCTGGTGGAGGTGTAAGCCCCGCCCCCCCAGACCCAGGATAAATAAACAGGTCGGATTCTTCAGTCTCTGGAAACAGAATGGAGTAAAGAGCAGCTGAGAGACGGGAGGATGGAGGGGATGGTCCGGCTGTCGACTGTCCAGTTGGAGCAGAGGCCTGGGCAGATTCATTTCTCTCTGTAGAACAACAGGTACATCTTCAGAGGCTCGGGGAGCGGCAGGCCCAGGATCCGCTCCCTCAGGAGGTTCACCGCTGGCTGGGGGCGGAGCAGCTCGCCCGTTTCCTTCTCCTCCTCTTCGTCTCGTTCCTCCACCTCCTCCTCCACGGTCTCCTCCTCCTCCACCAGCCTCCCTCTGCCGGCCTGTCGGCTCCCCCTCATCGGCCGCCTGGCCTGCCGCTCCCCGGCCGCCTCCTCGTCCTCCGCCCGCCCCTCCTGGTTGTTGTTGCTGTCCAGGGAGGTGGGGGCCACCCCGCTGCTGGCCACCGCCTGTCGGGTGGCGAGCATGAGAGCGTTGCAGTGGCGGCGATGAACGCGGCGGCGCTTGAAGCGGGGGCCGTACTTATGGAGGCCGGCGGCTGCCAGTCCCCTGCCCACGCTGAAGGAGGAGCCTCGGCCGCGGGACTGGCCGTCCCCCTCGTCCGGGGTCACTCTCAGGGTGTGGCGAATGCAGATGCGGGCGAGTTCCTGCAGCGTCCGGACCTCGTACTTGGCTGAAAGATCAGGAAACAAGAAGAAAGAGATTAACGGTCAAAATGGCCGATGGTCAGAGATGTAGAGAGCAGAACCAGAGCAGAACTTGAAAGGTTCTAAGGTCTAAAAGTTGGTCCTCCTCTCTGATGGCGTTCAGGCTTTAGGAGCAGAGCTCCGTTCAGAGCCACCTTCATGCTAGCAGGTCTGGTTCTGAGGAGAAATCAGCTTCATCTCTTGGTTTGAATCCTTCAGACGGTTTTTCTTTTAACAGACCATGCTAATCCTCCTAAATGTAAGCAGCTAGCTTGATCAGCGGGTTGATTAGCTTTGCTCCTGGTTCTGATGGAGGAGCCGCTTTCAGGACGGCTCCATCTTTCCTCTGAGCTCCTGGCTGGTCTCCCAGCATGCAACACCTCATCCCGCCTCCAGAGGGCAGCGTGACCTCCTAGCTGGCTTCCTGTCTCCATCCTTAAAGGAACAATGAGTCATTAGCCTCTTAAATCTAGAGGCTAGCAGCTGCTGTTATCAGGGAAGCTTTAATCTTTGTTCACTTCTTCATTTTGGCCTCTAAGCCAAAGCAGAATTTTTTATTGCTTAAAGGTGACAAAAACCTTCTCCCCTCCTTAGTTTGTAATTCCAGGACCTAAGAAGGGATTTTAATCTGTTACCGTAGAGATGAACCTTGGTTATATATTACTGTAATCTCCTAAGCATGATGGGGAAACCTAAAACTATGAAAATGCTGCTGCATCGCAGTAATTAGCAACATGGTGGGACCTCTGCATCCCTGAAGCACAGAGCTTTTCATTAGACTTACGCAGCGGCGCCATCTTGGCTTTGCTCTTGGGACTGTGCTTAGGCAGAACCAGAGGAGCAAAAGACACAGAGATGATCTTCTTGGTCTCCCAGCTGTTCACTCCAGTGCGGATAATCTTGGTCAACTGCAGAGACACAACAGGAAGAAGTCATTCAGTGATAGCAGCAGATAGCAGCTGATGGGTCGACCGGCGCTCTGGGAGGCTGAGATGTTCCCTCTGACCCGGCTGCCTTTGTTAACCAATGTTCTCCATCAACTTCCAAGCATCTGAGCTTCATGACCTCATCTGGTGATTTCTGAGACCTAAGACCTGATGCATGACTTGGTTTTTTTCCATAAACTCTCAGTTAGTCAGGAATAGGGTTGCCTACCGTCCCTTGAAAAACGGAATCGTAAACGCTGACGCTGCTTATCGTCAGGAGCGTAGCGATGGTGATGAAGCCACAAACTTTAAAAACCATGAAACACCAACCTGTTAGGAGGGAAGAAGAGAGGAGGACTAACCTTCTCCTCCAGAGGCATCACCAGGATGCCCCCCACCTTCAGCAGGTTCTTCATGTACTCCTCGTGCTCCTTCTGCACCCCCGCCCCGCAGTAGACCCTGTCGTAGTGGCGGCTCTCTGGTGGGATCTCCAGGCAGTTCCCGACCACGAACGACGGCTCACAGAACTCAAACCTGAAGAAAAACGGGAATCCAGTGATTTCCAAAAAAAAAATTTGGTTCATTATGAAAATATAACTTCTGCTGCAGAACCTTCCAGCGCGAACGGAGCGGCTCCACTATCAATCCATCAACAAAGGATTTTAAAATTGATTTAATACGTTTTAAAGCTATTAAAAGCTTCTGACCAGAACTCTGCTGAACTATTAATGCAAGATGGGAAGACTTGGTAGAAGAAAGATGGCAACAGGTCTGTGACCCTCATAACTTCTGAAGACTTGGAGAGAGAAGAACAAGTCCATGATCAGCATCGTGGGAACAGACTCGGACAGGACATGGACCAAACATGGAAACAGGACATGGACACAGACATGGACCGGACATGGAAACAGGACACGGACAGGACATGGACCAGACATGGAAACAGGACATGGACACAGACATGGACCGGACATGGAAACAGGACATGGAAATGAAACATGGACACGGACATGGAAACAGGACACGGACAGGACATGGACCAGACATGGAAACAGGACATGGACACAGACATGGACCAGACACGGAAACAGGACATGGACACAAACATGGACCAGACATGGAAACAGGACATGGACACAGACATGGACCAGACATGGAAACAGGACATGGACTCAAACATAGAAACGACATGGAAACAGGACATGGACCAAACACGGAAACAGGACATGGACCGGACATGGAAACAGGACATGGACACAGACATGGACCGGACATGGAAACAGGACATGGACAGGACATGGAGACAGACATGGACCAAACATGGAAACGACATGGAAACAGGACATGGACCAAACACGGAAACAGGACATGGACCGGACATGGAAACAGGACACGGACAGGACATGGACCGGACATGGAAACAGGACATGGACAGGACATGGAGACAGACATGGACCAAACATGGAAACAGGACATGGACACAGACATGGACCGGACATGGAAACAGGACACGGACAGGACATGGACCAAACACGGAAACAGGACATGGACCGGACATGGAAACAGGACATGGACACAGACATGGACCGGACATGGAAACAGGACATGGACAGGACATGGAGACAGACATGGACCAAACATGGAAACAGGACATGGACCAAACACGGAAACAGGACATGGAGACAGACATGGACCGGACATGGAAACAGGACATGGATCAAACATGGACCAGACATGGAAACAGGACATGGACACAGACATGGACCAGACATGGAAACAGGACATGGAGACAGACATGGACCGGACATGGAAACAGGACATGGACACAAACATGGACCGGACATGGAAACAGAACATGGACACAGACATGGACCAGACATGGAAACAGGACATGGACCAAACATAGAAACGACATGGAATCAGGACATGGACCAAACATGGAAACAGGACATGGACCGGACATGGAAACAGGACACGGACAGGACATGGACCAGACATGGAAACAGGACATGGACAGGACATGGAGACAGACACGGACCAAACATGGAAACGACATGGAAACCGGACATGGACCAAACACGGAAACAGGACATGTACCGGACATGGAAACAGGACACGGACAGGACATGGACCGGACATGGAATCACGACATGGACAGGACATGGAGACAGACATGGACCAAACATGGATACAGGACATGGACACAGACTTGGACCGGACATGGAAACAGGACACGGACAGGACATGGACCAAACACGGAAACAGGACATGGACCGGACATGGAAACAGGACATGGACACAGACATGGACCGGACATGGAAACAGGACATGGACAGGACATGGAGACAGACATGGACCAAACATGGAAACAGGACATGGACCAAACACGGAAACAGGACATGGAGACAGACATGGACCGGACATGGAAACAGGACATGGATCAAACATGGAAACAGGACATGGACCAAACACGGAAACAGGACATGGAGACAGACATGGACCGGACATGGAAACAGGACATGGACAGGACATGGACCGGACATGGAAACAGAACATGGAAACAAAAGGAAACAGGACACGGACATGATCAAGACATGGTGACATGGACACATGGACACAGACTAGGACCAGACATGGAAACAGGACATGGAAACAACACACGGACAGGACATGGACCGGACATGGAAACAGGACATGGAAACAGGCAGAGATGGCAAAAGTACTCACTTTCCGTACTTGAGTAAAAGTACAGATAATTGTGTTAAAAAATACTCTGGTAAAAGTGGAAGTACTGATTAAACTTCTTTACTCAAGTAAAAGTAACAAAGTACAGGCTTGTAAATGTACTTAAAGTATCAAAGTAAAAGTAGAAACCACTTTTTTCATGCCGTTGCCTACATTTTAAATGGATGTCTGCCAATAGGACTAGATCTCCGTTGTGTTCATTTTCAATCATCTCGTCGTCCATGCTACTATGCTAACGCCACCGCCACCAAGCTGCAACGTGCTGTACTGTCCCTGCATGGGTGAGTCTTTATTCCCCGCTGCTGCTGCCAAGCGTGCTGTAAGCTAACATAACTTAGTTTAGAGGATGGAGTTAAACTTAGACTAGTGAGTCTAGAGGAGCTGTTTCTAAAGCCGTTAAATCTGGAGGATCTAACTTCTTCATCCAAGAGGACTACAGTCATGGCCAAAAGTACTGAGAATGACACAAATATTATATTTTCACCTGATCTGCTGCCCTCTGGGTTTCATGTCAGATGTTGCATCACATACAGAAATACAATTGCAATCATATTCTGAGTAACACAAAAGCTTTTAATGACAGTTAGAATGCAGAAGTTAATATTTGCAGTGTTGACCCCTCTTCTTCAGGACCTCTGCGATTCTCCCTGGCTGCTCTCAATCAACTTCTGGACCAAACCCTGACTGATAGCGTCCATTCTGCACAATCAGTGCTTGCATTTGGTCAGAAGGTTTTCGTTTGTCCATAAGTTTTCAATGGGATTAAGATGAGGGGAGTTTCCAGGCCATGGAGCCAACATCTCTCTGTTTTGTTCCCTGAGCCAGTTAGATATCAGCTTTGCTTTATGGCGAGGTGCTCCATCATGCTGGAAAAGGCATCGTTCATCACCAAACTGCTCTTGGACGGTTGGGAGAAGTTGCTGTTTTCCAGATGTCCCAAACAATGGGAAAGGGGATTGCTGAGAGAAAATGACTTTCCCCCAGTCCTCAGCAGTCCCCTCCCTGGACCTTTAGCAGAATATCAGTCTGTCCCTGATGGTTTTTCCTGGAGAGAAGTGGCTTCTTTGCTGCCCTCCTTCAGACCAGGCCTTGCTCCAAGAGTCTCCTCCTCACAGTGCAGATGCACTCACACCTGCCTGCTGCCATTCCTGAGCAAGCTCTGCACCGCTGGTAGCCCCATCCCGCAGCTGAAACACTTTTAAGAGACGGTCCTGGCGCTCGCTGGTCTTTCTTGGCGCCCTGGAGCCTTTATGGCAGCAATGGAACCTCTCTCCTTGAAGTTCTTGATGATGCCATAGATTGTTGACTGAGGTGCAATCTTTCTAGCTGCCATTCTCTTTCCTGTTCGGCCATTTTTGTGCAGTGCAATGATGACTGCACGTGTTTCTTTAGAGATAACCATGGTTCACAGAAGAGAAACAATGATGCCAAGCAGCAGCCTCTTTTTAAAGTGTCCAGTGGTGTCATTCTGACTGAATCCTGACAGATTGATCTCCAGCCCTGTCCTCATCACCACCCACACCTGTGTTAATGGAGCAATCACTGAAACCATGTTAGCTGCTCCTTTAAGGCAGGGCTGCAATGACGCTTGAAATGTGTTTTGGGGGATAAAGTTCATTTTCTAGGCAAATATTGACTTTGCAATTAATTGCTGTTACGCTGATCATTCTTTTAAAACATTCTAGAGTTTATGCAAATTGCCATTATAAAAACTGAAGCAGTAGACTTTGTAAATATTAACATTTGAATCATTATCAAAACTTTAGTTCCTGATCTTTGTCCTCAGGTCGCTTCGGGAACCAGGCAGACTCACTTCCTCTTAGGGATCTCTTGCCTTCGCTTAAGATGTTGAACTGGAAACCCTGGCGGTTCCCTTCTCCCTGATATCGTGTAATACTACCACACCCCCCCTTACACCAATGTAAGTCCAGATACAAGAAAAATGTAAAAGTTTAATTAGAAAAGTTCAAAGAAAAATTCCACTCGGACTTAGTTTCCAAGTTTGAAGACGCTTCTCTTTCCCTCCAGGAAGCTTTTTTCAATTCAAAATGTCTGTAAATAGCCTTGCAGCAGGAAGGTTCTGTGTTCGATTCCCGGCCTGGGGTATTTCTGCACGGAGTCTGCATGTTCTCCCTGAGCATGCATGTGGGTTCTTTCTGCGGGTACTGGCTTCCTGCCAGCTTTCAGTCCAAAAACATGACTGTTAGGTTAATTGGCTTAAAATTCTTAGACAGATTTATTTTGTCATTTTGTACATGCAGAGTAAACACAAAGAAATTTCGTTTAAAACAGCTCTAGACACTTTCATACATAAAAAAATATTAATATAAACATATCACTGTATATTTATAGTTCTAACATATTTTTTATTTTTATACATAAAATACACCCCATCTTGATTTTACGTTATTACATCATGATCTACTCAAACAACAGATAAAAAATAATTGCTCTAATTTTACTGTTGAATTTATCAGTTTTCCTTGATTTCTAATTCTTGAAAAGGTATTTTAATTAGGTTAAGTCAAAAATATGTAAAATTACTAAATTATAAATATATATTGACCTCATAAGAAAATAGAACTTTTATTGAACCTCATTGAAAAGAAATTTCCCTTCATGCAGCTATATTAATATATTTGAATCTCTTATCCTGTTTTTTATTTCATGCTTTTTCTGGGCCCCCATGAAAACACGCTGGCCCCCCTCCTGGCCCCTGGTTCATTTGGTCTAGATCCGCCTCTGTTCCTCCCCTTCACTAGACGTGGATATACTTTAGTATATTCTGCTGTAAAAGTTAGTCCTATATTTTCATTCTTTACTCAAGGATTGAACCTCTGCCGTTTCCCAGGATGCACAGCTTTGAGTGGTAACTAGGTGACTGCCAGAGAGTAACCAGAGAAACTTATCGGACTGATCCAATCAGCTCTCTGATCAACCAGTCGCCTGGAATGCTGGTTGATCAGAGCATCGCTTTGGACAGAAACGCTGCACAGGTTTCACCACTAGCAACCTCCTCCCCACACCCGCCCTCTCTTGTTGTCTGAGCAATTGCAGTAGTTCTATAATCCCCAAACAGTGCATGAATTATTGGCTGCTCGCTCTCACTCGCATTTAAAAACACCACCTTGCAGGGTCTAAAATCCGGGATAATTTATCCGACTTCGCGGACATCAGTGAACAACTATCTATATCAGGGAGACTTGGGAATTCTGCATGCTGTGGCTCTGACTGCAGCGCTGAGAGGGACTCCTGTGGAAGCAGGAGAACGGGGTTGGGAAGGGGGAGGCGCCCCACGGCAGACACCTGCTGCTGAAGGACAAGACTAGGAACGATGCTGTCACGTGCTTTCACCTCCAAAAGCTGCCAGTGACACTAGCAGAAAAGTTGCTAGATTTAGTAGCTATTCGCTTTTTGAAAAAAGAGTTGCTGGAGGGATCTGAAAAGTCGCTAAATATAGCTACAAAGTCGCTGAGTTGGCAACACTGCACGGGCGAACCGGCAGCCGGGTGGCATTTTTATAAAGGAGGGAGGGACGCACGTAAGCTGAAAAAAAATATAACAAACAATTACTTCCAAACTCTATGGCGCTGTGGAATGGTCTGATAAAATGACAGATCTTTTGTTGTTGTTTTCTCTCTGTGTGTCTATATAAGACTGTGGCGGGCCGGGTCTCGTTCATTAATGGGAAACACTGGGTCAAGTAGTCGGGGTGTTTGGGTCTTAGCCGGTCTGTGTCTGGGTCATAGCAGCCGGGTGTCTGGGTCACAGCCGGGTGTCTGGGTCATAGCCAAGTGTCTGGGTCATAAGTTGGGGTGTCTGGGTCATAGCTGGGGTGTTTGGGTCATAGCTGGGGTGTCTGGGTCATAGCCGGGTGTCTGCCACAGGTCATAGCCGGGGTGTCTGGGTCATAGCTGGGGGTGTCTGGGTCATAGTTAAGGTGTCTGGGTCATAGTTGGGGTGTCTGGGTCTTAGTTGGGGTGTCCAGGACTCATAGCAGTGTCTGGGTCTTAGTTGGGGTGTCTGGGTCTTAGTTGGGGTGTCTGGGTCATAGTTGGAGTGTCATGGTCATTGGGGTACATGGGTCATAGCTGGGGTACATGGGTCATAGTTGGGGTGTTTGGGTCATAGCTGGGGTGTCTGGGTCATAGCCGGGTGGTCATCCTGGGTCATAGCACGTTGGGTGTCTGGGTCATAGCTTGGGTGTCTGGGTCATAGTTGGGGGGTGTCTGGGTCTTAGTTAAAGTGTCTGGATCATAGTTGGGGTGTCTGGGTCTTAGTTGGGGTGTCTGGGTCTTAGTTGGGGTGTCTGGGTCATAGTTGGGATGTCTGGGCCATAGTTGGGGTACATGTGGGTAATAGCTGGGGTACATGGGTCATAGTTGGGGTGTTTGGGTCATAGCCGGGTACATTGGTCATAGCCAAGGGTGTCTGGGTCATAGTTTGGTTATCTGGGTCATAGCCGCAAAGTGTCTGGGTCATAGCCCGGGGTGTCTGGGTCTTAGCCGGGGTGTCTGGGTCTTAGTTGGGGTGTCTGGGTCATAGTTGGGGTGTCTGGGTCATAGTCTGGTTATCTGGGTCATAGCAGGGGGTGTCTGGGTCTTAGCCGGGTGTCTGGGTCTTAGCCGAGGGGTGTCTGGGTCTTAGCCGGGGTGTCTGGGTCTTAGCTGGGGTGTCTGGGTCATAGCTGGGGTGTTTGGGTCATAGGCGGGGTGTCTGGGTCTTAGTCTGGGTCATAGTGGGTGTCTGGGTCATAGCTTGGGTGTCTGGGTCTTAGTTGGGGTGTCTGGGTCATAGTTGGGGGTGTCTGGGTCATAGTTGGGGTGTTTGGGTCATAGTTGGGGTGTTTGGGTCATAGTTGGGGGGGGGTGTCTGGGTCTTAGCCGGGGTGTCTGGGTCATAGTTGGGGTGTTTGGGTCATAGTTGGGGTGTGTTTGGGTCATAGCCGGGTGTTTGGGTCATAGCTGGGGTGTTTGGGTCATAGGCGGGGTGTCTGGGTCTTAGCCGGGTGTCTGGGTCATAGCCGTGGGTGTCTTCATAGCAGCCAAGTGTCTGGGTCATAGTCTGTTATCTGGCCATAGCCGGGGGTGTCTGGGTCATAGCCGGGTGTCTGGGTCATAGCCGGGGTGTCTGGGTCTTAGCCGGGTGTCTGGGGTCTTAGCTGGGGTGTCTGGGTCTTAGTTGGGGTGTCTGGGTCATAGTTGGGGTGTTTGGGTCATAGTTGGGGTGTCTGGGTCATAGCTGGGGTGTTTGGGTCTTAGCTGGGGTGTCTGGGTCATAGCGGGGGTGTCTGGGTCTTAGCCGGGGTGTGTGGGTCATAGTCGGGGTGTCTGGGTCATAGTCGGGGTGTCTGGGTCATAGTCGGGGTGTTTGGGTCATAGTTGGGGTGTCTGGGTCATAGCTAGGGGTGTTTGGGTCATAGTTGGGGTGTCTGGGTCATAGTTGGGGTGTCTGGGGTCATAGTTGGGGTGTCTGGGTCATAGCTGGGGTGTTCTGGGTCATAGCTGGGGTGTTTGGGTCATAGGCGGGTGTCTGGGTCTTAGCCAGTGGGTGTCTGGGTCAAGTGTCGGGTGTCTGGGTCAGTAGCTTGGGTGTCTGGGTCTTAGTTGGGGTGTCTGGGTCATAGTTGGGGTGTCTGGGGTCTTAGTTGGGGTGTCTGGTCTTAGTTAGTGTCTGGGTCATAGTTGGGGTGTCTGGGTCTTAGTTGGGGTGTCTGGGTCAAAGTTAGGGTGTTTGGGTGGCATAGGTACATGGGTCATAGCCAGGGTGTTTGGGTCATAGCTGGGGTACATGGGTCATAGCTGGGGTGTCTGGGTCATAGTTTGGTTATCTGGGTCACAGCGGAGTGTCTGGGTCTGCTAGGTGGTGTCTGGGTCTTAGTCAGGTGTCTGGGTCATAGTTGGGGTGTTTGGGTCATAGTTGGGGTGTTTGGGTCATAGTTGGGGTGTTTGGGTCATAGCTGGGGTGTCTGGGTCATATTTGGGGAGTGTTTGGGTCATAGTTGGGGTGTTTGGGTCAATAGCTGGGGTACATGGGTCATAGCTGGGGTGTCTGGGTCATAGTTTGGTTATCTGGGTCATAGTCGGGGTGTCTGGGTCATAGTCGGGGTGTCTGGGTCATAGTCGGGTGTCTGGGTCTTAGCCGGGTGTCTGGGTCTTAGCTGCGGTGTCTGGGTCATAGCTGGGGTGTCTGGGTCATAGCTGGGGTGTCTGGGTCATAGCCGGGGTGTCTGTCTGGGTCATAGCCGGGTGTCTGGGTCATAGGTGTCTGGGTCATAGCCGGGGTGTCTGGGGTCATCGGCGTGTCTGGGTCATAGTCGGGTGTCTGGGTCATAGTCGGGTGTTGGGTCTTAGTTGGGGTGTCTGGGTCATAGCCTGGGGTGTCCTGGGTCTTAGCTGGGGTGTCTGGGTCTTAGTCGGGTGTCTGGGTCTTAGCTGGGGTGTCTGGGTCATAGCTGGGGTGTTATGGGTGTTTAGCTAGCTGGGTGTCTGGGTCATAGTCAAGTGTCTGGGCCACAGCCGGGTGTCTGGGTCATAGCTTGGGGTGTCTGGGCCAAGCAGCCGGGGTGTCTGGGTCATAGCTTGGGGTGTCTGGGTCATAGCTGGGTGTCTGTGTCATAGCCAGGTGTCTGGCTGCATAGCCGAGTGTCTGGGTCAGAGTTGGGTGTCTGGGTCATAGCTTGTGTCTGGTCATAGCCAGTCTTGGGGTGTCTGGGTCATAAGTAGTTGGGGTGTCTGGGTCATAGCAGGGGTGTCTGGGTCGTAGCAGGGGGTGTCTGGGTCATAGCCGGGGTGTCTGGGTCATAGCAGTGTCTGGGTCATAGCCGGGCAGGTCTGGGTCATAGCCGGTGTCTGGGTCAGTTGGGGTGTCCGGGTCATAGTTGGGGTGTTTGGGTCATTAGCCGGGTGTCTGGGTCATAGCCGGGTGTCTGGGCTCATGGAATGTGTCTGGGCTACCATGAAGCTGGGCCGTCTGGGTCATAGCCGGGTGTCTGGGTCATAGTCAGGGTGTGTGTCTGGGTCATAGTTGGGCTGTCTGGGTCATAGCCGGGTGTCTGGGTCATAGCCGGGTGTCTGGGTCATGTTGGGGTGTCTGGGTCATAGTTGGGGTGTTTGGGTCACAGCCGGGTGTTCAAGGTCATAGTCGGGTGTCTAAGTCACAGTCG
>JAGKQL010000036.1:6999576-7013099 GCA_018398635.1 Cyprinodon brontotheroides
AGACAATTTTTTAAAATGTAAGGAGTAGAAAGTACAGATATTTGTGTTAAAATGTAAGGAGTAGAAGTAAAAAGTCGCCATAAAAATAAGTAGTAAAGTAAAGTAAAAATATCAGAAAAATCTACTTGAGTACAGTAACGAAGTATTTGTACTTCGTTACTTCCCATCTCTGGAAACAGGACACGGACATGATCACGACATGGACCACACATGGATACAGGACACAGACATGATCACGACATGGAAACAGGACATGGAAACAAAAGGAAACAGGACACGGACATGATCAAGACATGGTGACATGGACACATGGACACAGACTTGGACCAGACATGGAAACAGGACATGGAAACAACACACCTGACAGGACATGGACACAGACTTGGACCAGACATGGAAACAGGACATGGAAACAACACACGGACAGGACATGGACCAGACATGGAAACAGGACATGGACCGGACATTGACCAGACATCGAAACAGGACATGGACCGGACATGTAAACAGACTTGGACCAGACATGGAAACAGGACACAGACAGGACATGGAAACAGGACACAGACAGGACATGGAAACAGGACATGGACCGGACATTGACCAGACATGGAAACAGGACATGGAAACAGGACATGGACCGGACATTGACCAGACATGGAAACAGGACATGGAAACAGGACATGGACCGGACATTGACCAGACATGGAAACGCAAACAGGCACGAAAACGAGACATGGGAACGGGACACAGGACCGCTGCCGTTAGCTCCAGTAAAGGAGATTCAAATGATGCTTAGAAAGTTTGCAGACTTTGTCACAGAATGTGTTGAAAACCACTGAAATGTCAGCCATGTTGGTGACAGAGCCAGAAGGTTCTGGATGAATCGCTACCAGCAGCGTAAAAACGACGTCACTGAGGCTAAACTTGAAAATGTTGAAAATGAGAAGGAAACAATGGCTGCTAAGCTGCTTTAAATCGTCCGTTTAAAGCAATGCTGTGCCCACGATGCCCACAATGTTTACATTTGATCCCTGCTGCACTTTATGAAACGTAAATGTTCGTTTCTCTGCTAATCTGCTGCTCATCACTGCCTGAAAGATGTACAAAAGGAAATAAAAGTCTAAGTAACTTTTAGCCACTAGGGGCGCTGGACCGCTAACTTCCCGGTTTGGTGCCCCTAAAGGCCACTGGCAGAACTGCACTGTGGCCAAATGACCCAGTCTGTGAGGAAGGAATTAGATTTATGACTAGATTAATGACTTTTATGAAACAAAACAAAAAAACAACTTTCCCAGCAGGCCTGTTATGGATCCTAACATCACTTTAGACGTTCTTTGACTGTGACTGAAAAGGTGAACGTCTCCTGATCCGTCTGCACTCACTTGTCGAAGCTGTCGCTGGTTTTGATGAAGGAGTCTAACTTCTGGTAGGCGTAATCGATCACATCCGCATGGAGCTCTATTCCATGGTTCACTCCGAACGGACCTGGAAGAGCCAGAACACATCCGCACAGACAGAGCGGCAAAGGAGAGTCAGTCACAGCAGGGCTCACCATTACAAACCAGTCACCATGGAAACCAGAGACACCGCTGGAGCCGATCACTAACATTTATTTGGAGCAGACGCCCAACCACAAAGCTAGCTCAACGTAGCAGGATTCCTCCCAGTCTATCCAGTTAAACCAGTCAGGGTCAGCGGAACCACCAAGCTGGTTCTCATGAATCTGTGAATGCGCACGTGTAAAGGGGCGGGGTCAAGCTAGAGGACCAATCAGAGTCCTGAGCGCAGAAGGCAGAGCGCCGCATTTCTGCCGAGGAACGAAAACTCATCTGACAGAAATACGAAGAGGAAAAAAGTCTCAATGAAAAGTCAAACATGGTGGCGACACGAAAGAGACTCCAAATATGGCGGCAAAGGATTACTGACTGCGTTAATGAGCATGTTTCACATCAGCGTCACTGAACGCAGCCTGCATCCTGATCACTGCTGATTAATGAGGGGAAAAGGAGAAAACACAGATCAATCTTGAAAGCTAGGCTGTGCCGAACCAGGTTAGCTGTTCAGAGTACGTTACCATGGTGACCAGCCTCGCTAAGAGCGAATCCGGCTTGGCGGTACCAGAAAGTTAAGGTTAAAGCCAGTGGCGGCCACTCACCCAATGACCTTGATTACAGACGTTAAAAAACAGATAAAAATGAAAATATTTTGAATTTAATGTAAATATATTTTTTAGATTTGCAAGATAAATGTTTAATCTTTAATGAGGAGTAAAGCTGTTTCGTTCGTCGTCGGATTGGTGACGTATTTCCATAAATCTTCCCCTGTAGACTCTGGTTAAAGTTCTCCATGATCATCAGCTCCTCTTCAATGCTAAAGATAGGAGCATCCTGGGGAGCAGCTCTCCGGCACTCAGAGCTGATAGCAGCGTTATTTGCTCACCACCTCCCTCCACAGCGCTCACGTCACAGTCGTCTGTTAGAAAGTGACCGACCTCCAGTACTACAACACTGCTCCAAGGCTAGGCTAACTGCATGCAGTGAGGCTAAGGCTTTATCCTGCTTTCCTGCCTCCTTTTCAAAGGTCAGGATCAGATCCAGCATGGATACAGACAGCTAGGACTGATTTAAAGCACTTTATAGAAAAAGTAAAGAAGAATGAACAATCTGGGATTCACATGGAAAATAATAGAATATAGTCCATGTTTTCTAGATGTTTGTTCATTTACATAGTTGTTCTCTAAATAAACACATTCTTTAATCTGAGTTATTACTTTGAAGTTTCCTGGCCCCTCAGCATTTTCTCTCAATTGTTAGAACTACGTGAGAAACTGCCCAGAACTGAAAATATATATAAATTTTCCCGAAATTCCCGAAGATTCCTCGGGGCCTACTGGCCTCGTACTCCCTCTTGGTGGCGTGAGATGATAAAAAAAGTTGGTTGTGTTATCAGACTTAGTTTTCCTGGTTCCCGACACATTTTACAGATGACTGTGGTTTGTTTTGTCCGACTTTCCATGACCGAAATACTGCCAAACCGGCAAACTACAAAAACCCTTCTTTGGAACAATTTCATACTGCTCCTCCTTGCTGCGACATCTTGTGGTTTGAGAGGGCGGCGCGCTTTTGGTGACAGCGTGTTTGGGTCCGCGATTGTGATTGGTTGGGATGAAGTAGTGACTAGCATAAAGCTACATGCTAGGCTACAAATGAGAAGGAAGGAAACTGCTAACTTTATCGAATTCTTTTTCTATGTCGCCACATCGCCTATCGATCGAGCATATATATCGTGTTATTGGAATTATCACCAGCCCTGGTCTGGTATACCTCTGTTTTGTGTTATAGCCTGGAGGGAATATCCACCAGGTGCCACTGGTTAACCTGAAGTCATCTGGCTAACCCAGCAATCTCGCTTCCTTGTTCTGGATTCAATGTCATAATTTAGGTCAGGGGTCAGCGACCCAAACTGTTCAAGGAGGCATATTCTACCAAAACAAAACAAAAAAAACAGGAATCAAATCTGTCTGGAGCCACAAAAATGTAAAAGTCTTCTATCAGCCTCGTATGGCAACACAGGCTCTAGCAGTGAACAGTGAACACTCTCATCGCGCCCTTTAGGTTTTGTTGTATTGATAGAAACAGGATAAACTATGGTGGACGGTTTCATTGGGAGGAGTGGATAGAGTCATGAGGAACCAAGCAGGAAGTGACATCATCAGAGCAGAGCTTTCAACCCTCTGAAATCCCACATCCTCCATCACCATGCTCCTTGGTGTGATTTAGATTTTGAGGATTTTAAAAAATTCCTGTTGGATCTATGGAACGGTTTTCTATGGCTGCAACTAGGGTGTAAATAATAATCGCTTTTTGTATCGATGCATCGATCCAACAGCTGGCCGATCCGATTAACATACGACCGCAAGAGAATGATTCATGCTTTTTTTTTCCTCCGTTCTATTTTTATCCATTTGCTCCTGGGCTTAATTCTCTCTCCCGCAAGCGCGGTGGCGCTTAAACCTATTTTTGTCCCTCCTACCTCAGCTTCCTGGTTATATATTTACTGCAGTGTGTTGCAGTGAGCTTGATGCAGATATTTTTAAATTATGCTCAGTATTGAAAGCTGCTGGGTTCTGAGCTAAGGCTGTGTGGTTCTAGATACGGCCGAGGCGCATGTAGGAAGTGGGGGCGGCTTAGTCCGACAGCACGAGAGGGACATGAGGGCAAAAAGAGCAGAGATCCAGGCTGGAAAAAAGGCTCCCAGCGTTCACCAGCGTACCTCGCGCTCTTCTAAGCGGGTCCAAACTTCTATGACTGCGAGATTTCGGTCATAAAAAAACAAAACAAGCGGCCTCCTGTCTGCGGCACTGTCTCTTGATCAGTCAGCTACAATCTCTGGGAGGAGGAGCCAAGCCGAGGCGTCTGGTGGAGGCGGGACGTCTGGAGCCGAGGTATTGCATTGCACTCATTGCACTGATTTTCTGCAGTATTTTTGATGCAACTTTTTCTACTTCTGTTATTTGCTGTCGTTTCTAAAAAATGCATAACGATATAGTTACAGCTTTCATTGATTTATTTCCAAACTTGAAACTTTGTTTAACCTGTAAGGTGTAAAATAAATAAATAAATAAAAATTCAACCGATTAACTTTTGATAAGTCGAATCGTGGTGTATTCTTGAGTACTCGAAAATAATCGAATCGTTGGGTCAGAAAAATCGATACTGAATCGAACGAATCACCATGATGGATGAGATTTACACCCATAGTTGCAACCAAACTTGCAGCAGTAGTGGAGTTTGGAGATGTAATCCACTTCTTCAATCTATATTTGTTCTCCTCTAATTTATCCAGAAGTTCTGCAACCCAGCTTGGTGACAGGCTGCATATTTAGCATCCTTCCCTGGAAATGCCTTTCCTAATGACTCTTTTTATTATATAATAACTTCTCATTCAAAGCAAACATGCAGGCAATCCTTCCTCATTGGTGATGAAAGTAAACCATTCGCTCCATTCTTCTTTCATTCCTCTGTTCTCATCAGCTATCTGTTTTCTTCCCTTTGGGATCCACGGCCTGAGACACACCCACCGCTTTGTTTACAGCAGCCACCTGCATGGCGCCGCGCCGCGCTGAAACCTGCAGCAGGCTGTGACCACTGGTCTCTATGGCTGTGACGCTAATTTATGTTGAAAGAAATGTTTACATTTATTGTTTAAATTTATATAGTATACAAATTTTTACAGCATTGAAAAACGTAATTAATGTTTGTTTGACCTCCTGCACACCATATTAAAATAATAAAGATGTTTGCAATAGATAAAGCAGACTGGAAGAGTTTACGCACCCAGAATGAGCCCGACCATCGTGCTCAGGTAGCCGGTCCCGCTCCCCAGGTTGAGGAAGGAGAGGCCAGGATGGAGCTCCAAAGCCTCCATCACCTCGGAGTAGATGCAGGGAGCAGACAGGTGGATGTTCCCGTGTCGCCAAGCGAGGTCCTGTCCGCGACGAAAGCATGAGTCAAACAAGGGGGCGTCTTTGGATGGAAAGCGGGTGATCTACGCTCACCTTGTAGGCGTTGTCCCGGTATTCATCCAGGTAGTAGTCGGCCCGGTCGATGGCTCTGAAGGCTCGCTCCACCAGGTCGGTGCGGATGTAGTACGCCTCCTTCAGGTTGTCGATCAGGTCGTCGTTGTCCTCGCCGGCACTAACAGCTCCACCCATCCTGACTGGAGGACAATCGCCATCATCAACCCCACAGGACTTCATCAAGAAGCAAAACATTGGCTGTGACTCCAGCCCTGCTGAGCAGAGGCTGCTTTCTGAGGCAGGAAGTTCTGTTTAACTTTGGTGGACTTTTGGTCACTCAGAGTAGAAAGGAGTGGATTTTTATAGCCTGGTGGAACCATCTGATCTCGCTGACTTTCAGGTTTCTTTCGCCAGATCAGTCTGGAACTCTCCGTTAAAAAGAAAATTTGGAGCCGTTCAACAAGCGAGCGGTAATCAGGCGTTAGCTTTGAAGCCGGGTTGAGGTGTGGCCCCTTAGCGAAGCCAGCGACAGTTCGATCTAAGAACATGGCGGCTTCAGCCCGATGAAACTAAGCGTTAGCGTGGCTATCGAGCAGGTTTTATCGGAATTACAGATTCTTCACTGAAAGAAGAGCGAAACACTGCTCTGGAGGCTTTTCTCAGAGGAAAGATGTTTTATAACTTCTCCCGACTGGTTTCAGCAAGAGTTTGATCTATCAAGTGGCTCCTCTTACGCGTCTGCGTCATCTGTTAGTACGTCCGTATGTTACGTTGAAGTCACAGTTGGTTTAATTTGGCCCGTCTATCACCAACATAGGCCAATCATGTAACCAGTATTTTAGCCCCTTCCCAAAATTACTTTAGCGGAAGGTTTCCAGATGGATATGCGGAACAAATCCATCTGGCTGATCGTTTTGCTGGTTAGTTCTATTCATCATATCACAAGGATTCCAGCTCGTAGGAAAAATTCCTGCTTAAAGCTACAGTGTAAATTCCTTTTAGCGCACATCAGCGGTCAGACTCCGGGAGCCGTAACTTAGCTTAACATGAACATCTCCCCCACCGCTTCTCCCCAACAGTACGGCGAAGCGTTGCAGGGACAAAATGTCTTCCACGGGCGCCCCGCATCACCTACCTTCTCTAGTGATGAGGTTTTGTTTTACATAGATAATTTTAATACCGCCATCTATTGTTTCGAGTACCGTCTCTCAGTTCATCTCTCTCAACTTGCAGTGAAGTTACTGAGCGCACGTAATACGTCTACTTAATCGCTGTTTTGTTGGTTCTGTAGCTGTCGTGGCGCAAAGATAATCTGCCTCCATGGCTGCGGAGACCGCCGGGCCCTATGTACATGATAAATAACAGCATTCTAAGGCAACGCGCAAATATTAAGGTTAAGAGGCTGAGTTTCGTAGATGATGATAAAATAACATAGTTATGTATAATATATTTACATTTCTGACTGTATATCCCTGTAATTGTACTATTACACACACTGGCTTTAGGAGTATAAACCGCTGCAGGTAACTCAGCATTCCAAAAAGTTTAAAAAACAATCCACTGGACTTTGTTTTCCCCAAGTCTGAAGACGTTTCGCTTCCCATCCAGGAAGTTTTTCAATTCAAAATGTCAGAATTAGCGATAAACCCAGCAGAGTAAAGCAGAGCTGCAGCCATCCAGTCAGCAGCCGTGGAGGAAAGTAACAAAGTGCATTTACATGATTACTATACTTAAGTACTTTCCTTTTCTCCCCCAGTTGTTGCCATGTGGCCAAGTTGTTCAGTAGGACGAGTCTCAAAGCAGAGTTAGTTTCTTTGTGGTCAGATTCAACCTTAAACCTCTATTCTACTGTGAAAATGAGAGAATAAAGAATCTCCCATTTCCTCTTTAGTTTGTTTTAAATAAGAAATCAAAATATCTGTGCTTATTTTTGTGGCCTTTTTATGCTGTTGTTCGTTCAAGGTGGTGTAGAATCTATAGTAGGCGGTTCTATGCAGCAATACATCAGGAGGTTTCTGATTACCAGGTCCTTTAAAATTACTCTGAAAATACATAGAAATGTACTGATGTTACAAGAATTTGCATTTGTGAATACTAAAGTGTTTTCAAAAGTACTTCAGTTCTTTAGCAAGTAGATTATTGACTAAACTTTACTTGTAGTTGAGATTGACTATGAGTATCAATACTTTTACTGCTGGTCAGTACTTTGTACCAGGTTTATTATCCCAAATGAGACATTCCTGATTCGTTTTGGTTTTATCTTCTTTTTATTGCTACTAAAGATAAATATAAACTAAGTTTGAGAACAGCGCCTCCTGTGGGGCAGTAACTGCAACATCTTTGGTCCTGATCTTTTCATGTAAAGTGATTTTATGCTGTGCGAAAAAAGCTGCTCAGAAAACGGACTTCATGCTGAAAACACACCTCTTTCAGAGGACAATAAAAAAATAATTGCTCACGCTTTAAAACTTTAACAGATTTATCTTTTAATATGCTTTTAAATTAGTTTGTTCTGGAATTTTAATGCAAGAAAAATATTCTGAGAAATTCCAGAACTATGGAGCTTTTTCTCTGGTTTGCTTCATTCAGGATTCGTAGATAAAGCTGGACTGATGCCAGATGTTAGGGGTCGGTATAAAACAGGAGGAGGAGAGCTCAGAGAGCGTTGCTTGGTAACCGAGAGCTGTACTCACTCACTACCATCCCCCCTGAGATGTAGATCTTCCCCTGAGAGACGCAGGCGGCCAGCTTGTTTCGGGCCATCGGCAGATCCGTCCTGGAGTACATCCTCTGGAACGCGATGTTGTAGCAGTCGACGCGCCTCACCAGACCCTGGCACGTCGAGCCGCCCAATATGAAGACCTCGTCGTCCAGGTACACCGCCGCCGCGTTCCAGCGCTTCTCCAAGGAGCAGTGGATGGCCGTCCACTTGGAGTCCTGCAGAAGTGGCAGAAATATTTCCTGTTATTTAGCGTGTTTTAAGAGAAAAATAAGGGAGTTCTTCCTTCCTCCCCCAGTCATTTTTTCACTCTTACTTTATTAAATATTCCGTTTGGAGCTAAATATTAATTTATCAAACAAATTTGCAAACCAAATATTTAGTCTGGAGCTAAATATTTATTTAAAAAACTAAGTATTTAATTTGCAAACTAAATGTTTTCTCTCCAAACTTAACATTTATTTAACAAAGTCAGATTTTTATAAATTAATGACATGGTGAAAGAAAGTGGGGGGCGGGGGGTTAATAATAAATATTGCTCATCATTTTTTCCAGCGATTAACTTTAGAAATGGCGCCCCATAGAAATGAGCTCACAGGGCGCTTTGGGATAAAAACGGATGAAAAACTTCCCAGAAGCACCTTGGGGTTGAAATAAAATGTTTTTGTTTAAAATACAAGTTTATCAAACAGAGAAATGTGAAAATCTTTAACCTTTGGACACGTCTCCACCGGGTCCTTGTGGTCCCTCCAGTTCAGGCGGGAATTCACGGCACCTGACAGAGCAGAGAAAGTCCCTCACACATTCACCGCCGCTGCGCGCCTTTCAGCTCAGCATCCTCTGCTCACCGATGACCATGCTGAGGCACCAGGGGCTGTCTCCAATCAGCGGCTCCTTCGGCACAGTTTCAAACAGAAAGTCTGTGGACATCAGAGGAAAGCGAATGCAGCTCAACACCTCGGCCAGATGCTGTCGTCTGTTGGGCAAGTCGTGCTTCAACCAACGCAGGGCGGCCTCATAGATCTGAAAGCAGAGGATGAAAATGGAGAAACATGGTAAACTAATTGGGTGTGTTTAAGATTGAACCAGATGTCCAACAGCTGCACTTTGAGACCCAATATTCAAACGTTCTCAATCTGCAGGTTTTACTAGTGGTACCTAGAATTTCTAAAAAGTAGGAATGGGAGGCAAATCTTTTTGGTTTTCCATATTAACATTCTGCTTCCTGTAATTAGAGTGAGGCAGACACCCTGTCACTTTTAAGGCTAGACTTAAAACTTTCCTTTTTGTCAAAGCTTAGTTAGGTAGGCTCAGGTTATCCTGATCTATCTCTATAGTTCTGCTGCTATAGGCGGGCAACTGCTGGAGGGACATAGGGACCCCTTTTCATCATTCTGCTTCATTCTATCTCTATTCTCCCACTCTGCAGAATCTGTTGGTTCCATCTCTAACGTTCTGCTCCCTCTGCTTTTTCTCATAGTAGCTTCATCTGGTCTGTTTCTACCATTTTGGCTGTGACTCCATCTGGAGAGAAATATCAGCCTTTACTGCTGCCATCAACACCTTTGTTTGCATTATATGCTGGAGATTTTTGGCCTGTTTTCTCCAGTGTAGTCCTGTTTCTCTGACTGTGACTAACTGGATGTGCTCTCTTCATCCTTCTGACATGGGAGCTGGCTCTCGGACTCTGCAGAATCTGCCTGGCTGTGTGTTTCCCTGGGCCGGGGCAGCCTGTGGAGCTGGTTGACAGTTTGCCTTTTTGTATCTATGCTTCTTTTCTACGCCTGCTTCTGTCTCCTTGAACCCCCAGTAGATGTCCTCAGCAGATGGCAGCACACACTGAAGCCTGGTTCTGCTGGAGGTTTTCTTCCTGTTCAAAGGAAGTTTTTCCTCTCCACTGTCGCTACAAGCATGCTTAGTGTGAGGGATTGCCGAAGAGTCAATGAGTCGCATGCAATCAGCTGGTTTTCCTTAGATAGAAAACTTTGAATCTGGATGATCTGGTGAACTGGAAAGTGACCTGAGATGACGTGTGTGGTGAATTGGCGCTATAGAAATAAACTGAATAGAATTACCTACATGAAAAGATGCAAAGGAAAGGTCTCACCATACCATCCATCCCAAAGACACACCTGCTCCTCCGGGACGGACAGTTTGTCATTGCTGAGGATCTTTGAGAGGCAGTTGACAGGGAGCTGCAGGAAGTCGACCAAGGTGCTGGATTCAGTGAAGTACTTCAGGAGAAAGGTTTCTGCTTTAGCCCTCAGTCCCTCACAATAAAATGCATGCGCCAAGGCCCATATACCTGCAGAGAGAACAAAGCTCTGGGGGCATTTCTCACAGCAGTGGGGGGGTTTGGCAGCGTTTGCGTTTCTTACCCATGCAGTTTGTGACGTTAACCTTCTCCATCAGGAACTCCTCACACATGGCTTGGACAGGCTGGATCTGGTACTGACTGGCTACATGCAGCAACGACTGGACGTTTCTCACGTTAATTTTGATTCTAGACAGAAAATAAGAATCAATTCCTTTAAAAAAATAAATAAATCCTGCCTATTGTTTGTTTTTTTTACTCTGCCGTGTAAATGTAGTCGATCAGCAGCTCGATGATTTCAGGGTCCACTCCCTTCAGCTCCACCTCAGGAGACACGGACTCCATCATGTTTGCTGAAAGCGACGGCAAACGTAGGTAAACAACAGAAGAACTGACCTGCACCATGTTGCCATGGAAACGGATGCATGAATTCAGGTGTTCCAGTTATTTCCAGTAGGTGAATTGCAGTGTGGCAACGTGGAAGGATGCTCAGCACCAGCGAGTCCAGTTTACATATTTATTCCCAACTAAATATTCCAGTCAGGTCAGTGATGGAAGAGTTGAAATGATCTGGATACGATTACAGCTGGAGGATGCTACTGCAACTCGTCTGTGTGAATACGTTTGGGTTTTCAACGCGTTTGCTTAGGTCACTCAGGGAAAGAGCTTTGCGAGAGTTGGAGTGGCTCATCTCTATAGTTACGCTGCTATAGGCAGGCACAAGACTGCTGGAGGACATAGGGATCCCCTTTTCATCATTCCATCTCTATTCTCCCTCTGCAGAATCTATTAGTTCAATTCTATTAATTCCCTATAGCTCCAATTCATCATGTCATCTCAGGTCACTTTCCAGTTCACCAGATCATCCAGTCAGATTGATTCAAAGTTTTCTATCTAAGGAAAACCAGCTGATTGCATCGACTCATTGACTCTTCAGCAATCCCTCACACCAAGCATGCTTGTAGTTGACAGTGGAGAGAAAAACTCCCTTTGAACAGGAAGAAACCTCCAGCAGAACCAGGCTCAGTGTGAGCGGCCATCCCCTGAGTGAGGCCGACTGGGGTTCCTCAGAGCATCTTTCAATATTCACTAAAAATTATAACATTAACATTTTCATGCAGAAAAAAAGCTGCTTAAAAAATCTGAAAATGACCAAATGTAATATTTATCCTACTGAAATCTGAAAGTATCTTCCACAGTTGAACCAAACCAAACATGGCGGCGCAGCGGGACGTAGGCGCAGAGATTATATGCTGTGGTTCCTCATGGCGTCCGCTGCTATATCTTTGGTTACCATGACCACCAAACTCTGGCCGCTTCATCCAATCAGCTCAGAAGGTTCTGCTAAACATCGCTCTCTTCCCAAACCCATGAGACCGGAGCAGACCCAGATTAATAATCTTCGCAATCAGCTGGTTTTCCTTAGATAGAAAACTTTTAAATCAATCTGAACTGGATGATCTGGTTGAACTGGAAAGTGCCTTGAGATGACATGATGTGAATTGGAGCTATAGAAATAAACAGAGTTGTAATCAAAGATCTTTATCTTTTATCAGGTTAAACAGGCCGATTGTGAAAAAGAAAATCCCACATACTTGTGAACATGAGGCGAAAGAACTCGCTGCCAGCTGCCAAGACCAGTCGATGGGCAGCGAATCGCCGCTCCTGAACCACTAGAGTGACGTCACACAGCGCCCCCTGCAGGAAAAACAAAGCATCACATACATATGGTCTCATCCAGGCACCACAAAGATCCTCAGAGCGGCTGATGCAGCCTCAACATTCATGGCAAAGTTTAGCTTAACAGTGATTCTGAAACTCTGATCTATTGAAGAGCTGTGGTGGAATAAAGAAAATCTACTCATCCGTCCAAATGTGACCTTTGACCTCAGGGGGAACAGTCTCTACACTAATGATTGTTATAGAAAGTGTTGCTAATGAGGTAGCATCTTAATAAGCTCCTGCTTAAATATCTGAGTTCCCACCATCTTCTTTGCTCAATTCAGACATCCCAGGTCTCCCTGATATCGATAGTTGTTCATTGATGCCTGCGGGTCAGATAAATTAGTTTTTAGACTCTGTGAGGTGGTGTTTAATGCAAGTGAGAGCAAGCAGGCAGTACAATAATTTGTGCATCATGTGCAGATTAGAACTACTTCCATTGCACATAAACAAGAGAGAGGGGTGTATGGGGAGGAGGTTGCTGGTGAAACCTGTGCAGCGTATCTATCCAAAGCGATGCTCTGTTCAACCAGCGTTCCAGGCGACTGGTTGATCAGAGAGTGCGCCGATTAGTCAGAAAAATAAGCCAATAAGTTTCAGTTTACTCTCCGACAATCACCTCGTTTCCACTCAAAGCTCTGCATCCTGTGAAACGGCAGAGCTTCCATTCCACAGTAAAAAATTTAAATATAGGACTCACTTTACAGCAGAATATACTAAAGCAGAGGTCTTCAACAAGGGGTCCGTGACCCTTAGGGGGGCCTCAGAGGAACTGCATGGGGGTCGCAAAAGTTTTGGTTGATTAGACTTTTTTTTTATATTCCTCCTGCAATTCTTTCCATTTATTGAAATATTTTTGATTCCACATTAACATGAATTTAACAGACTGCAGTAAACAGATAAATGGAGGCAGAAGATGTCTTTCAGACATCAATGCTCACATTCAGCGACACACAGGAGCTCTTTTAAGCTGGGCACCGTTTCATTCACAACACCTGTCCATCAACCAGGAATCAGAAATACTTATACCATGGGAAAATTACTTTCGTCACATTCCTCTATAGAGTGACTATAGAACCAGTTTGATAGAACACAATTTCATACAATATTTATAATTAGGGGGTTCTATAGGTATATATCCAGAGATGGCAAAAGTACTCACTTTCCGTACTTGAGTAAAAGTACAGATACTTGTGTTAAAATATACTCTGGTAAAAGTGGAAGTACTGATTAAACTTCTTTACTCAAGT
>JAGKQL010000036.1:7015468-7039958 GCA_018398635.1 Cyprinodon brontotheroides
TGTATTTGAGTCAATCGGTTGATGCAATCAACTGGTTTTCCTTTAGATAGAAACCGTAACTCACCTTTGACGGCAACGTGATCTGGGTGAACTCTGGAAAGCGCCTTGAGATGATATGTTGTGAATTGGCGCCATATAAAATAAAACGTGGAATTGAATTGAAAATATTGTGTTTTTATGGTTGGGAAACATCGCTAGATGCACACTGGCACTACCATCGATGTTCACTTTCGTAAACACAGAGCACGCTGACTTGTGACGTCATTGGGCGCTTCTCTCACATGCGTTTTATGAATGTAGTTCACACAGGAGACCGCCACATAAAAGTCGCATATATTTGGAAATGTGAACGACAACGAAAAAAAAAAAAAAAAAATGGATTTCACAAAAAAAATCAGAATTGAGCATTAAGGCCCGCAGCGACTGTGAATGTAGCCTTAGACTTCTGTTGTGGCATCAGCCATCTTCTATGGAGCTGTCTGTTGGAGCAGTGGCTCATCTGTAGCTGAGAGGAAGCGGCTGGATCAGCTGATCAGTGAAGGCCAGCTCTGATTGGATGCCCTCTGACTCAGTGCAGGAGGTGGGAAACAGACGGATCCTAACTAAATTAACATCTCTCTTGGATAATGTCTCCCCATGTCCTGGTTCAGCTGGTGCTGAACTGGACAGCTCCTTCAGTGACAGACTGCTTCACCTTTAAATGCACCAGGTGAGCGTTATCACAGATCCTTCCCTCCCAGCAGCTGGAAGACTCTAGAACCACCACCGTTCCCAACAACCTCAACCAGTTCTTCCATTCATGCTGATTTTGCACAGTTTTTACCTTAGTCAGTTAAATAACATAGTGCTGTCTCATTCTGCACGTCTCTCATGTTGCTGCTATTTTTTCAAATATCCATTGGCTGTAAAAATGTCCATATGTCAAGTTGAGTGGAGGTTTGAAGGACCCAAATGCAGAGACTGAAGCTGAAAGTTGTTTCTGGCAGATTTATTTCCCCAGTAAAGCCAATAGAAGCAAAAATCCAAAAACCTTAATCCTCAGGATCCACAAAAATACAGACAAACAAAAAACTCACTTGAAGGGAAAAGAAATGATGACAAACCAGCAAAACAGTGACTGAGCAGGAGGTTGGTATATGGGAGTCAGAAACAAAGAGCGGGATAATCAGCAGATTGGGAGCAGGTGTGAGCAGAGGACTCTAGAAGGGAGCTAGGAGAAGGAGACTGACACAAGAGGGCAGCAGAGGGCAACAAGAAATACCTAAGAAATAAAATACAATCAAAAATAACTCGAATAACACAAAATGAAAATAAAACCAATGAAAACTCAAAGATAAAACTTAAACAAAACCAAAACTATGACAGTATATTGGTTATTTATTCTCCAGTATTTTATTTGTTTATTATTTAACTCTTCACGATTATATTATTCTTATACATTTGGTCCACATCTGTAACCATTTTTTTATGACTGTTTGCTGCTTTAACACCAGCAGCTAAATGTCTCATTTTTGCTATTTTCTCCTGTTATTTTCATGTCTGTGTGTTTTTTCATTGTCTGTAGAGTTACTTGTTGATGTCCTTTTAAATTTTTAGCCGAAGTATAAACAAGTGTTTGTTGTTTCTTTCACAGCAGGAACCTGCTGATTCTATTTAAATGGAAATCCAGCTCTATGATGCCTCTATTGTGCAATTTAGCCCAAACAATCTGAAGTTAAGAGGAACAAAATCTTGTGTTTAATTCTAGAAAACCATCCCTTATTCATGAAGTTAGTTAAGCTCAGAAAATTAAAGTAGAAAAAAAACTGTATCCCAGCTTAACTACTATATTTAAAGTGTTTTATTATTCATATTTTTCTGTTAGTTTATTTTCTTGTTTTAAGGAAAATGTATATTAACTATGTTAACCCAGAAATAACTGAGTTTTCATATTGTTTGGAGATTTTTAATCAAAAACAACAAAGAGTAAAGATAAATCATATTTGATAAATGCATGGGGATATGACTTCACAGATTGTCCACCAGAGGTCAGTAGATAATTATATTAAAACTGCACAGGAAGAAAAAAGCTTTTCTATCTTGTTTGCTCTTCAGAAAGTCTTTGGATTATTTATCATGCAGAGGTTTGTTGACCTGACTTATCTTAGGCGTAAACCTTGATGTAGAGTCAACCATGTGACGTCAACAGTGGATGTTTGCTGGTAACTGGAGATAAATCAACACACACATCAGCTGTTTCTGCACCCCTAACTGAAAAATGTGTCCAAAGTGACGACATTTTGTGTTGTCACCATTATTTTACAGGTTTCCATAGAGATTCTCTCTCTATGACTACATGAATCCACAAATGCTTGAAGGGATTTGGTCTGGAAACATGGCGGCCAACTTCAGCACCTTCCTCCTGTGACTTTCTACCTTCCAACATCTCTCTGTCTCCCTCCCTATTACCACTGACTTCTCTTACTATGGCTGTTTTTTTTTAAATCTGGCCCTGGAGCATTTTGCAGCCGAATGTGAAGTGGCGGGATGAGGATCAGTGCCTTCAAATCCGGTTAAAAAGGCTAGAGTGCTTTCTCCAGGTTGGGGAGGATGTACTGCCCCTAGTGGAGGAGTTTAAGTATCTTGGGTTCTTGTTCATGAATGAGGGGAAGATGAAGTGGGAGATTGATAGGCGGAATTGGTGCGGCGTCTGCTGTGAAGCGGGCCCTGTATCGGTCTGTTGTGGTGAAGAGAGCTGAGCCAAAAAGTAAAGCTCTTGATTTACCGGTCGATCTACGTTCCTACCCTCATCTATGGTCATGACTGAAAGAACGAGATCCCGGATACAAGCGGCCGAAAATGAGTTTTCTCCGTAGTGTGTCTGGGCTCTCCTTTAGAGAATAGGGTTAGGAGCTCAGTCATCCAGGGGGGGACTCAGGTAGACGCTGCTCCTCCACGTCGAGAGGAGCCAGTTGAGGTGGCTCAGGCATCTGATTAGGATGCCTCCTGGACGCCTCCCTGGTGAGGTGTTCAGGCAAGTCCCACCCGGGAGGAGGCCCAGGGGGAGACCCAGGACACCCTGGAGGGACTATGTTTCTCTGCTGTCCTGGGGCGCCTTGGGATTCCCGGAGGAGCTGGACCAGAGTGGCTGGAGAGAGGGGCGTCTGGGCCTCCCTACTGAAGCTACTACCCCCGCGACTCGAACCCGGATAAATGGAAGAAGATGGATGGATGGATGGATGGATGGAAGGATGGATGGATGGATGGATGGATGGATGGATGGATGGATGGATGATGAATGGATGGATGGATGGATGGATGGATGGATGGATGGATGGATGGATGGATGGATGATGAATGGATGGATGGATGGATGGATGGATGGATGGATGGATGGATGGATGGATGGATGGATGGATGGATGAATGGATGATGAATGGATGGATGGATGGATGGATGGATGGATGGATGGATGGATGGATGATGAATGGATGGATGGATGGATGGATGGATGGATGGATGGATGGATGGATGGATGGATGGATGAATGGATCAATGAATGGATGGATGGATGGATGGATCAATGGATGGATGGATGGATGGATGGATGGATGGATGGATGGATGAATGGATCAATGAACGGGATGGATGGATGGATGGATGGATGGATGGATGGATGGATGGATGGATGGATAGATGGATGGATGGATGGATGGATGATGAATGGATCAATGAATGGATGGATGGATTGATGTATTGATGAGATGGATGGATGGATGGATGGATGGATCCAATGGATGGATGGATGGATGGATGGATGGATGGATGGATGGATGGATGATGAATGGATCAATGAATGGATGGATGGATGGATGGATCAATGGATGGATGGATGGATGGATGGATGGATGGATGGATGGATGGATGGATGATGAATGGATCAATGAATGGATGGATGGATGGATGGATGGATGGATGGATGGATGGATGGATGGGGGTGCTATTCAGAGGATACAAGTTTTGGTGAATAAGCAGCATAACAGGCGTCCCCAAAGTCGGGTCCTGGAGTGCACGCTGCCCTGCAGGTTTTAGAGGTTTCTCTGCTTTACCACAGCGATTATGATGACTGCAGTTAAACAAAAGCCTGATAATTAGCTTTCAATTAAAATCAGCTGTGCTGGAGCAAGGAAACCTCTAAAACCATCAGGGAAGCGGCCCTCGAGGAGCGACTTTGGGGATGCCTGAGCTATAAGAACTCTGCAACCCCCACAGGAACTCCCACAGAGGTGGGACCAACCACCCCCCTCTGTGTGAGGATAGGGAAAACTACAGAACACACAAGATTCTCTCTCTTTCCCATGAAGCTGGGGCCACTACAGCAGGGTCTCTACCAAAATGGAGACCGGGGCCCAAAAACACCCAGATCTCCAGAATCATCAATCATCATGGCCATCATGGTGACCTTTCAGAACCAAACTACTGCAAAACAGACTGTTGCAACACATTTCTCTTGAGTTTCAGAACTTATAGAGCCAGACTGGATGAGATTGACCCCTGCTGTGAGCCTGAGACAAAGAAACCCCTGGTTGCTGTTAGCCTGTCTGCTAAACTCAACTTTCCAAATGGACATGGACAAAAAAGTTTGCAGGTCTGGCATAATTAGGAACAGAACAAACAATATGTCTTGTGACGATTGTGATCATTTCATGTTTTTACTGATGAGTAAAGACAAAGATAACAGGATGGACTGCATGCTACAGTACATGTTTTGAGCTGTTGCTAAAGCTTAGACAAGCTTTATTCACTAAGGATTTAAAAACTGATATAACATTAGTGTTCATGTGTTCCTCAGATGCTCATTACATTTCCATTAGCAAGTCTGACCAAGAGTCATTTAGTGGAATCCTGATGTCTATTCGCTGCTAGCTATTTCAAAGAGGGTAAAGAATCATTTATCTAAAGGTTATTGGTTCTTGATTAAGCAAATCATTTAATAAAACGTTATTTGGCCAAATAATGTTTTATTCACCTCATGGATTTGCATTGTGAATTGGTCTGAAAACATTCCAATTTCTTCAAAATGAGTGAAAAGCTAATTTGATCACATCCCAAATTCTTCCAGATAAACTTTGGTTTCAAACACAGAATCCATCTTAAACTGTAACATGTTTTTTAACCATTTTCCCCTTCCTCTTTGTACATAGTAGTTAGTTTAGTTTAGTTGAGTTTTACTAGTCTTAGTTGAGAGTGTTAAACTGAAATATGTTTGACGTGGAGCTGAATGATTTTTGTTAATAAACTCTTATATTTTGAACAGAAGTTGTGGTAAATTTATTCCATAAATGTGCAGAAATAACTGTTTGACCATGATTAGTGCTCGAATCACTCTTTCATTTACTGTAACACACAGCTAGTAGGCCGTGTGTTCATAAACAATAATATAACAGCTGAAATAATATCTGATAAAACAAGATATTTACCACCACTATCGGGGAGGGCAATAAACATCTTAAAGTATCAAAGTATAAATTCCCAGCTGGCTGAGAATAGAATAGAATAGAATATAAATTCACTACATAAAATGTGGCATCCAACCCGGATTGGCATATAATATACAATCCCAACATTAATTGGCGTCCTTGGATGAGCATTGAACATAAAATCTCAACAACTGGAAGGTCTTGGCTCTGTCAAACAGAGGTAACAGGTCCAGGGGCGGATTTAGGAAATGTGGGGCCCTAGGCAAAGACAGGCAGGGGGCCCTGTGAATTGAGAAGACAAGAGACATAAAACAGACCCATTCTCCAGATAGAGAAATGTTAATAGAATAGACATCCATTATCTGTTCTAGGTTTCGTCCCTCTCTTCTTGTCCCTTTTTCTTCTTGTTTTCCTCTCTATGTTTTGTACTCAGCTGACTTTTCATGCTGTCTCTAAAGGAATGAAAGATTTTTTCCAAGCACTAAGCTCACTTAGCTGATTGCTCCTTCCTGTGTTTCCAAAAAGGCCAAAGTAAATAACCCAGTCCTTCTTTTCACTGTAGACAAGCCATGATCTGCTGATCTGTAACCCTAACACTTCCTCTGGTGTTTGTGGTATATTTTTCTTGGGAACTAGAAAAGGCGGTTGATCCAATATGGCGGAACTTAATGTCAGAGAGTTTCTATGTTAAGTGGAGAAACCTTAATATGTTGCTGTGTTTGGACAGAATTTGGCCTTTTATTAAGGGCCAAAGAGGGCAAAGGTCACAGAGAGTGCAAAGGTCAGAGAGAGGGCAAAGGTCAGAGGCCATTCTTCAATAAACAAGCCAGAAACCAAAGAGGAAACTGTTTATTGGAGCATCGTAATCTAGCTGATGGAAAATGGCACACTCATGGTGAGGACAGCGTAATGTTTATGGGAAATCAGAGATAAGTTGTTGCAACATAACAACCCGGTCAAACAACATTGACCAAGCTGTTATTAGTCTGTTTCTAGAGTATAAAAGACAGAAACAGGCTGTTTTCCTAGAAGCATCTTGGTCCTGGTCCAGATTCAACCACAACGCAGAATAACCAGAACTGATGATGAGGACAGAGGAGGAAGAGCACAGGTGCTGCTGCTGTTAAACAGGAAGCAGTGACAGTGAAGGTAGACAACCACCATGAGAGCTTTAAAGGAAAAGTCCGGTTAGCCAGGAAAAATAAATAGATCATTATTTATACATAAAACTGATAAGTTCGCTGGGGATTTAATACATTTAAAGTTAATCAGTGAAAAAAAAAAAAAAATTTAATAATTTTTGTGGTGATCACAGAGTCTGGGAGCGGCCATTTTTTGCCCAAATATAGTAGCACTCCCCTCCCGCCATCTTCCAGCAGTGACGCCACGGTCGCGATAAGCCTAGCGCCATTCTCCCCCGCTTTCCAAGCTAAATCAATACTGGGAACTACTAGACACATCTGCAATCAACAACAAGTATTGAAGATTTCCAGAGGACTTCACCATTGAAATTCACCAGAGCTATAGTGAGGAAACTGACAATGCCCACGTGCATGGCAGCTGGATGCTGGAATACATCGGGTAAAAGTGAAAAAAAGTTATTCCACCTTTTCTGATTCCTGATCCTCCACAGGACGGGTTGGTGGATTTGGATCGCCAACTTGAAGAGGGAGGATTTGCCATCGAACTTCTGGCCAGAGAAAAACCCGTAATATGTAGCCAACATTTGGAAGAAGAATGTTTTCAAGATGACTTGGATAATAGCGGCGTTGCTTGACAAACACCAGATACAGCACTGGGACTTGATCAACAGCCGATACCGCACCCGTCACTAACCAGTAGGTGGCAGTAGTCATTCTTTGACAAACATGGATGCCTCCAGTAAAGCACATTCACATGGAAATGACTCTGAATTAAAAACACTGATCATTTATTGAACAGGATGGAATCATTTCAGATTTAAAGAACTTTCAGAAGTTTTTATTCTGAATATGAGCGACTTTTCCTTTAAAAGCGAAGCTAAAGAGCTGCAGCAGCTGGAGGAGCTGCAGCATTCATAAAAATGATTATAAAATTATTTGTGTTTATTATAGTTTCTAATTAAGATTTCCTTCTGAATGAATCATTTAAAGTTATTTATGTCCATCACACACAGCAGCTTTAATAAAACAGCTTTGAACTTAAAAATTATACTAGATGGTTGAAAAATAAAAGTTTATGAAATATGCTTTTTTTTTTCAATCAGTCCTTTTAGCTCTAAGCTTTTCAATTAAAGTTTTAAAATGTGGGAAATGACAATTTAGAGCAATGATTGTGGCTTTTTTTTTCTTTAATAAGACTAAATATTTCCCAAGAATTTTCAATTATAGCCTCTCAGTGTTATTCCACAGTGGTTTTCCCAGCAGGCCTGTTAGTCACCGTTTATTGAGGCAGGAAACACCGAAACATCCGGCGGGTCCTGAGGAGCCAGGATTATTTATTATTCTTTATCATTGTGTGAATTTAATAAACACATCAGTATGGTATATCAGTACTGCCAGCGCTAGACTGTATGTAACTCAGTATTGCATCAGAATCTGTTCATTTTCTGATAAAAATATTGAAGGAATTAGAGGATGTATCAAATTAGTCTGTTTACTCATCATTTAAAATAGTAATTAACTGTCAGAGCTCAAAATCTCACTTCAAGCTCAAATTAAAACTAAGACACCTGTTTATAAAGTTATGGAGACTTTATTTCAATAATAGTGTAAACCCTAATATGTAAACAATTCATGGGAATATTCTAGAGCTTAAACATTTTGTTTTCCCTCTGGAATAATTACATTTTAGGAATCTATTGATCATTAATCTCTAACTATGCAAATAATTTAATAAAACATAATTTGACCAAATTAGGTTTTATTTACCTGTTGGATTTGCATTGAAAACATTTTAATTTCTCTTTGCTTTAAAATCTAATCTGACTAAAATTGAAGAAAATAAACTTTGATTCTCAAACATCAAATTTATATTGAATTATGATCGTATTGTTTAACCTATTAATAAATATTTCTGCCATTTTGCCTTTCCTCCTGCGTTTATATGGAAGCCGTTTAGTTTTAATTTAATTTTTGAATTATTTTATTAATAAGCTCGTATTTGAATGGATGCTATTGTGAATTTATCCCATATGTGTGCAGAGTTAAATTCGTATGGAAATCATATTTAAAAAGTCAAATCTTATTGGCTTAAACATATATTTAAATGTTCTCTTTATCAGACCATATTTTCCCAGAAGTTAGAAAATTTTTATAAAAAAAAACTGTCCTAAAATCTATGTTTTTTCCCCTGTTGTCTTCTGCAGGCCAGTTAGTTCTACGTCAGCCTGAACACCTAAATTCAGCCAATCATATATCAACAGTCATCTGTCAATCAAATGTTTTTTTGGTCATAGCATCTTGATTCATATGTAGCGCAGCTAATATACGCAACGGTTGAAATCAGAATCCTTTCCTTTCCCATTGAGTTGCGTCCCAGTGTTACGGGGATGGGCGTCTGTGTCTTCGGCAGGCGTAGAGCTAACAGAACTGTGCAGCGTTGCGAGGCAAGGGCTCAAACATGCGGCTGGAAGCCTTCTACACCAAACCAAGCTTCTGCCGCCCTGGCGTCCTCTTTCACAACATCTTCGTCCCCGCTTTCCTCCTCTAAATAAAAATGGATGACGGAGGAGACTCATCCACGACCTCCGACACTAAACTCTCCTCCTCTTGCATGTTTCCGCTGTCCATAGCGTTCCTTGACAGCTGTCGTTTCTAATAAGCACCAATTTGAGTGCTACTTGGTCCCAATGGAATTTCCCATTGGGAACCTGCTAACACTAAGTTGCTAACTGGTTAGCAAGATGCTTCCCACAAAACCGCCACAACCAAACTTGCTTGCTAACCTTCCACCACAACAATCCCACCCCTTGATAATCGACCAATCACATTCACTTTATTCACTCGTGTAAAGTCGTGCCCTGAGTCATGAGTAACCAAGCAGGAAGTGACATCATCAGAGCAGAGCTCTCTTATCCGAAATCCCACATCCTCCGGTCACCAGCGTTCAGAGATGGGAAGTAACAAAGTACAAATACTTCGTTACTGTACTCAAGTAGATTTTTCTGATATTTTAAATTTACTTTACTTTACTACTTATTTTTATGGCGACTTTTTACTTCTACTCCTTACATTTTTACACAAATATCTGTACTTTCTACTCCTTACATTTTAAAAATTGTCTCGTTACTTTAGTTTTGAATCATTTCAATGGAGTTACCGTTATTATTTTTCACGTCATCAATACCAAATTCAATCTAACTGGATGGGAATCTACGTTGCATTTGACGCACCACCACAAGATGAATCGACAGATTCGGTGGTATTCATTGGCGGCAAATCATTGCAGCTTGGTGGCGGTGGCGTTAGCATAGTAGCATGGACGACGAGATGATTGAAAATGAACACAACGGAGATCTAGTCCTATTGGCAGACATCCATTTAAAATGTGGAAAGGCAACGCATGAAAAAAGTGGTTTCTACTTTTACTTTTATACTTTAAGTAAATTTACAAGCCTGTACTTTGTTACTTTTACTTGAGTAAAGAATTTTAATCAGTACTTCCACTTTTACCAGAGTATTTTTTAACACAAGTATCTGCACTTTTACTCAAGTGCGGAAAGTGAGTACTTTTGCCATCTCTGCCAGCGTTCCTTGGTGTGATTTATATTTTAGGATTTGGGGAAATTAGATAGAAAGTTCCCATCCCTGCATCAGAGCGCTACCTGTTGGATCTATGAACGGTTTTCTATGGTTGCAACCAAACTAGCAGCAGTAGTGGAGTTTGGAGATGTAATCCACTTCTTAAATCTATCTTTGCTCTCCTCTAATTTATCCAGAAGTTCTGCAATCACACTTTTTCTCTCCCTCCCAGCTTGGTGGCGGGCTGCAAACTTAGCAGCCGTCCCTGGAAATGCCTTTCCTAATCACTCTTTTTATTATTTAATAACTTCTCATTGCAAGCAAACATGCAGGAAATCCTTCCTCATTGGTAATGAAAGTAAACGATTGGCTCCATTCTTCTTTCAATCCTCTGTTCTCATCAGCCATCTTCCCTTTTCTCTGTAGTATCCTAAGTAATTTAATATGCAGTACTACCCCCACACCACCAGAGGGCTAGCATTCCCATGTCACCTATAGTGGTGTCAAAAGTTCACACTTACTTAAGTAGAAGTATAGATACTGCAGTTTAAAAACACTCTGGTAAAAGTTTAAGTATCAACTTGACCTCTTTACTCAAGTAAAGTGAAAAAGTATGTGGTCCAAAAACTACTGAAAGTATAAAAGTATAAAGTAACCTTTAAAAAAAAACAGCCAGATGCCACTATATGAATTGAAAGCTCAATTTTTCGACTATTTCTATAAATTCTCTGAGATAGGACCAAGGATGAGGGAGGTCTTGTTGGTCTCCGTCTCCCGATCTCTCTCGCCTGTGTCCGACCTTTCAGACATTTCAACATCTTTTTCTGAATCCCACATTGTAGCATGGCATAGACAATTCACGCGTTAGCAGTTGGAAGAACACCTGCTTGCTTCTGATGATTTCCTTTAGCTAACCAATGAGTGTTTGGGTTCTATGACTCATCCAATCACACTAGTTTTCACTAGATGTGGGTGGAGCCAATGATCTGCATTGGATGGAGCACATGACGGGAAATAAAGATTTAGAAACATTAAACCGAAGCCAAGAGTAACGAGTAACATTTGTTTTAAAAATGTAAGGAATAGAAAGAACAGATACTGGTGTGAAAATGTAATGAGTAGAAGTCAGAAGTAGGAAGAAAAATAAGTAATGGAGTAAAGTATAGATACCTAAAAGTGTATTTAAGTACAGTAACGAAGTATTTGTACTTCGTTACTTGACACCTGTGGTCACCTATAGAATGACTGAAAGATGCTTAGAGAGACAGAAAAATGTTGTATAGTTCTCTGTTTACAGAAGCGTATTGCATTCACCAAAGAAAAAAAATTCTGACAGCTTATTTCATAAATACGAGATATTATCTCATAATTATGAGATAATATGTCATATTTAGGAGATCTGGAAGAACAGTCATCTGATATCCGTTACATGAACAATGAGAGGGTTGTTAGATTTAATCTGCTTTTATTTCCTTTTAGGTATGCAGCACTGGGAAATACCAAGTTTCCTTATTGTGGACTGAATTAATTTTAATTTGTCAGCATTGTAAAGTCAGTCCTTAGAACTTTTTTAGGCGAAGAAGCCCACTCTGACTTCACACTTTTCCTGCAGGAGCAATCAAACCAGCACAGGCTGCTTTATGGTATTTCCGAGATAATATCTTGTAATTATAGAGATACTGATGTCGTAATTATGTGATAAGCTGTCAGATTTTTTTTTTCTTTGGTGAATGCGATACGCCTCCGTACTTCCATACTCAAGTAAGCATAACCAAATATATAGATCTTTTCTCATAATTATATATGGGAAGTAAGATCACCGTGAATTACAAGATCAGTATCTCATAATTACGAGATCTTTATCTTTCGTAATTACGAGATAATATCTCGTAATTATGAGATAAGCTGTCAGATTTTTTTCTTTCTTTTGTGAATGCAATACACTTCCGTACTTCCGTACTCAAAGAAGCATAACCAAATATATAGATACAATCTCATAATTCCGAAATAAGATCTCGTAATGAGAGATAATATCTCGTAATTACAAGATAAACTGTCATTTTTTTTTTCTTTGGTGAATGCGATACGCTTCCGTATCTGTTAGTGTGTGCAATAAAAACACCTAAAACACATGCTTTGGACGGACATATTAATTTATTTTTGGCAGACGTTAGCACATTTTCTCTTTGGGATCCATGGCCTGAGACTAGGGAAGCCATCTCCCTGAAAAAAAAAGGGACACCTGATGTTTGTTCCAGCTGACCGACTGCCTTTACCCCTCCTGGCGCTGGGATTTTTTAAAATTGAATCAGATGCATGTTTGCAATGTGTTTTATTTTCATTATCGCAGACCTTTTCCAACCAGGTATTTGTTTTTTCCCATTCCTCTCTATATTTCTGCATCCTTTTTTTTTTTTTTCTAGAGGAGGAGCATCACTATACTTAGATGCAGCGGCCCTAAAAGCAGCGTCAGCTTTTAAATTCCTCTGTTCGTCCCCCTTCCTGCTCTGTTGTCTCCTGCTATCTTCTCTGTGAGCAACAGTTAGCTCGACCAATAAGATGAGGGGATTCTGGATCAACATCGGACAGGGCTCGGGAACAAGTTTACCGTAAGTTTTGTATCTAATGTGCACTTCTTCTTCATTTTTCATTAGCTTAAATACTGGACAGGTACTTCTATTTCTAAATACGGAACGATTCCGTTTTTCAAGGGACAGCAGCCACCTGCCTGGCACCGCACGGCGCTGAAACCTGCATGCTGTGACCACTGATCTCTATGGCTATGATGCTTACAGCATTGTAAACATAGTGAATGTTTGTTTGACCTCCTGCACACCATATTAAAACAAACAAGCAAAAAAATACATTTTCATACATTTTTGAAAAAGCTCCAGGGAGCCGCATGCGGCTCTGCAGCCGCGGGTTGCCGACCCCTGATATTTAGCATAAATGCATAATGTTGCACAACAAATATTACGGCGACCTGTGGGAGGAAATAGAAAACAACGGCGAGATCCTCAGAAAGTATTGAAAAGGTGTGAAAATGAGAGAGAAGTACGGCGGCTCTGGTCTATGAGTCTTTATTTGGATTTTTATAGAGAACATTTAAAATGGTTCAAACCCTCACAATAACAGACATCACTTCTCTGTTTTAACACTGACACAGAAACAGGGAACATGTTTACAATTACACAAACACACATCCACAGACATGGCCCATCTACAGTGTTATTAACCCCCCCCCCCAAAAAAAAGGCAAAGAACAAACAAACCAAAAAGCCATGAAGTCCTAAGAAGACAGCCAAGGCCTGTCCTGCTTTATAAAACGGTGCTGTAGCAAAGGAACAACCACATCTAGAAAAGGAAATCACACATTCTATAGGAATGGAAGTGCTTTAACTTCTGGAAGTTTTGTTCTATTTTTTTTAAAGGATTTCAGGGTCTAGAAAATCACCAGTAAAAATAGCTCATCTCTGTATAAACGTGCTAGCAGGACAAACCTTGGCTGTGATTTTTTTTTTCTCTGCTCACAAACTATTATTTCATTTTTGAACCATTTTCAATACAACAACAATAACACTGGTTCTTCTGAATACAAATATGTACAGAGACGTCCCCCTTTAGTGGAAATAATGCCCTGCACTCTGATGAGTTATCTAAAGATGGCTGCCGACCTTCAGATCCTTCACAGAAACCGTCCGTACGGTTTTGGTACCTGAATCGACAGAATGAATCACAGTTTCTTCATACGGACAAAAGCTTTGAGTTTTTTTTTTCTTCTCCGTCCAAAGTGGACGGAAGGAGACGCTTGTTCCTCCCCCTGAAAGTCAGACATCTGGATCAGGACCGAGTTTTCAGCAGTATGTGAACAGGGTGTAAACAGACTAGATGTTGACATGAGTGGAGGGAGAAAGGCACACATGATAAGACCACACATATCTGAGAACTACGGCAGGGAGGCGGGAAAAGACGCGTTTCTTTTGGTTTTGGTTTATTTTGGAAAGCCTGATGAAAAAGTGCCACTCAGTTTTTTTTTTTGTATTTCTTTAAATCGCCCCTTTTTACACTCATTTAGCTTCTGGTGAGGACTGAATTCCCTGAAAAGCGTTTTTCACATGAAATAAAAATTGAGTCTCGGGTTCTGTTGCTGGGGGGTGGGGGGGTAACAGTTAACTGTTCCGCTTCCGATCATCAGATTAGAAGTGAATCCATCGCTCGGTACTTTTATGTAAATGGGGACGTAGAGTGCGTGGGTGCAGAACCGACCGTGGGCTGAGTTCGCTTTCTTAGCCGACTTTTTCTTTCCTTTCCCTTCAAACGCTCTGCTTTCATTGCCTCAGTGTTTCTCATTTACATACCTCAGTAGACAATTTCATCAAGCAGTTTAAAAGGGGTCACGCCATATCAAATAGGTTAGGAGAAAATTCACATTCTTAACACTCTTGGGTGATATTCTTGTGCATTTCAAGAGGAAGAATGCACTATTTTGTTAACCAAATGCATCCAAACCATCTTTCCTGAGGAAAGACTGCACTAGACGAGAAGAAGAAGGGGGGGGTTGGTAGGGTGACCGAGGTTTGGGAAGAGGGCTAAAAAGTCAAAAAAAAGCTTTGACATCCTTTTGAGTGACGTCCACATATTTATGCAACAAACGCCTCCTCTGACTACAGAGGGGCGGCTGTGCACCGCGGCAAATCAATTTTCCTCTCCCACGCACTCCTCTCATTTCACAGGAGGCCTTGATCCAGCCGCTGCTAGCGCCGCTGGCCTCAGCTGACTGCTCAACCCGTGGCTATGCTCCGCTCCGCCTCAGGTCACCTGAGAACCAAACTCTATTTACCATCAATCTGGTCTGGTTCCCCGGTTTGGAAAAGAATTTAAAAACCCTTTGATTTCCTGAAACTCTCAGAGCGTAAGAATAAACATGAACGGGACGCTGCTATCCATACGGCCACAGACCTGTCCTCCTCAAATGCTGGCATCTACAACACGTTCTGGGAAAGTGCACATTCTATGCTGACTACATCTTCAACATGCCGCGGACGTCAGAGCGACACACGGGAACGGATTCACCCAAAGGCAGCTCACACTAACATCTACTGATCCGTTCCACCATGAAGGCGCTCTCAGCCTTCAGCGTGAACAACACACAACAAGAAGGTTATAGACTGAACACGTGGTGCAGAGCATCATTCTGACCTGTACAGGTAAACGGCGCGGCGCCCAGTGAGCTGCGGCGCCCAGTGAGCTGCGGCGCCCAGTGAGCTGTCCCGGTCCAGGCTCTGTGCACAGGCTGCATTTTTGGTTCAAACGGAAAATTTCTTCTGGATTTCTACGGTTTGTGTTCGACACCGATCACATCCTCTCTGCAAACAGGTTCCAGAATAAAAGGTTTGGGAGCCATCTTGCTCTCTGATGTCATGTAAACACGTATCATCACCCGGACCAGACCGCCCACTGGTGGCGGGGGGAGGAAACGCCACCAACGTTTTCTCTGATGTTGAGCTCTTTATGAAAACCCCGTCCCGTAGATGTGTGAACGGAAACGCGTTCCCTTTCTAACGGATCGTCGTCGTGTGCGAAGGACGATGGAGGCCGAAGACAGACGGGCAGAAAGAAACCAAAGCAACGGAGGGAGATGGAAACGGATCCAAAGTACTGTTCCAGCTTCAGCTTGACTGAATGTTTAAAGCCACAGTTGAGCAGGTCTAAGAGATATTAAAGAAGGAGCAACCGCCGCCTCACGACGACGCAGCCGCGCGCCTCGCCTGAACAGCTTCTGATAATACAAGAGAAGAAGAAGAAGTCAACAATTACACTGGAAAAATATATGTATGCTTCTATTCATATATATAGCATCTTTAAAATCTATTTGTACAGAATGTATAGAGTGAACTTATGGCCATCTTGGCAGAGAAATAAAGGCATTTGAAACAATTTGCACGCTCTCGATGCCGCGGTCGTCTCGGGACCAGACATTCTTACATTGCAGAGATGCAAAGAATCAGGAAAAAAGGTAAGCTCTCCTTTCTGCTCTTTTTCTTCGTCTTTTTTTTTTTCTTTTAATCAGTGGCACTTTGTGCATCAAAAAATTAAAATCTAGAGTAAGGCTACAAGGGTGTGTATGTTAGAAGTTAGTCAGATAGAAAGGACCTTATTGTATCCTCGCTGGTTGTTTTAGACTCATGCATCCAGGCTAAAACGTTGCTGGAAAAGCGCGCTTTGTGGAACGTTTTAGGGCGGTCAGAGGACATGCAGCCTCGGTGCATCGTAGAGGTTCTGGGTGAGCCAATGTTGGCTGCTACAAAGAGCCTGGGAGAGGTACAAAATCTTTTATTTTTCTCTCTTTTAATGGTTTTTTGTTCTTCCCCTGACGAAAAGCGAAAAAATGCACAAAGAGGATGTGACAGTGACAGAGAAGTGAGTGCTTCTGTTGGGTTTACAATCAGCTGCTGGTTCCTCTAACTTCACGCCTAAGCAATCAAACAGTAACAGTGATGTCTTTTATTTAAATATTAGTGGGGAATTTTCTTTTTTTTTTTCTACTCAGGTTCAACCGTCACATCAAACACATAAATAAGAACCAAATAAATACACATCAGTCGTTTCTCATTAAATAAATAATAAATACATTATTTGTCATTCTTCCTCTTACCTGTGGGGTTTGCACCAATAACAGAAAAAGCAAAAACAAAACAGAGGAAAACAAGAAAAACAGGACCAAAAAAAACTTTTCTTGTAAAATTATCAAAAGAATTTGTTATAAAACATCTGCACGTAAAAAGGTTGCTAAAAACCAAAAATACGCCTCGTCTATCGTTAGAGGTTCTTAAGACATCTGCAGACCGCTTCTCAGTAAAGTTGCATTTTTTGTTTGCTTGTTTTACAAAACAAAGGTAATAATAATAAATAGATTGTTTAAAATAAATAAACTTCAATAACATAAAAGGCAATAAGTTACAATTTAAAAGTTCACAAGTTTAAATAATTCATATATAACAATAATTATTGTACCACAAAACTATTCATTGAAATGAAGTGCAATAAATACTATTGATATGACCTAGAAATCTGAAATGTGTGCACACTACTAAACAAAGAGGGCTGGGCCGTTCTGAGGTCCGCAGAGCGAACGCACGCCGTCCGGTGGGAGCGGGGAGGCGTGTGTGGATCAGACAGCTGCTGGACGCCCAGCCGATGCTACAGGACGGCGCTGAAAGCCCGCTCGTCCAGCTTCGTCCTTGTCGGGAGCGGATCCAGCCTCCGTGCCTCGTTCCCGATGAACGGAAGCGCGGAAGCCGGTCGGCGGATTCAGCAGGTGATCGGACGCCACGTCGAATCCTCCTTTCATCCACTCTGACTGAAGACTTGTGAACCCCAGCAGCAGCATGGTGTGGATTTTGGTCGCCTTCCTTCAGCAGAGCGCTCCCTGGGTTGATATTTGAAATTTGCCATTTTTGGAGTAACCTGAATTCCCTTTTTTTTGTTTTTGAATGATATCGTTGAGCATTCCTCCGTTCTCTCAGCTCCTCATGCTTCCAGCCTCTCCAGCTTCAGGAGCCGATTCAGATTCCTAACTGCGCCGCATGTGGAGCCTCAGACTTTGATGCCCTTTACGGCCTTGTTGATGCTCTCCAGCAAGGCCTTGTTCTCGGGGCTCTGGAAGCACTCCTTGTTGGTGTACATGTCAGTCAGGGTGCTGATGTAGTTGTCAAAGTTCTGCTCCGTGATTGGCTCCTGCTGCCATGCAAAAGAGACGGCCGTGAGTGGAAGAAAGAGGAGGAAGCAGCGAAAAACAGAGAAGTGGAAGCCTCACCATGTGGGGCAGGTGGATGTTAGCCAGGCTGCGGATCAGGGCCCGACTCAGACCGGACAGCTCCATGAAGAGAGCCTCATTCTGCTCTTCGATCATCTTGTTTTCGTGCTCGATGCTCTTTAGGTTTTTTTCCATGGATGAGATCTGTGGCGGTTCAGAAACAAACCCAGATATGAGAAGATTTTCCTGAATCTGTTGACAGCAGTCCAACCTCCAAGCCATCAGGCCCTGTCCCAGCTCTGTATGTGTGTTAGCTTAGCGTCGCCATCCCCTACCGACTGCCTTCAAGCTATGGAGGTTTACTGGGATGTCTCCCAGTTAAAAAGAAAACCAATTCATTCCCTGACTGGCTTTTTCAAACTGTTCTTCTAGCCGACAAAGAAAAACTGAACAAGTTAAAATTCAAGAACCCAGTTCTGCTTAAAACTCTTTTTTATTATTTATTGGAATTCGACTTAAAGTGTAACTCACCCCACCTCTAAAAACCGAACCCCACCCCCAGACAAAGGAAATGGGCGGAGCCTAGAAACATTGAAGTGCAGGGCTAAGTGTGGGGCCGGTGTTGCCAACTTTAGCGCCTTTTCAGACCCTCCTAGCGCCTTTATTTAAAAAAAGATGCTAAATCTAACGTTTTTTTCTGTTAATGGAGACTTTGGCGACATAAAAGCACCGAACTCTTTCCTGCACTAGCCAATCACAAGCCTCCTCTAACTGTCCGCTGTGGTCATGCAGGGCAGGCTGCCTGCGCTGCAGCAGAGAGAATCCAGAGTACTAGAATCCAGATTGCAAATGAAATACGCAAAGCTGCTGCTAATCCCACCATAGATGCAAGATGCAATAACTTTTAACCAACACTGTTGTCTCTCGCATAAAATAAGGGTTCATATCTTCATTCTGCAGCCTTATTCACTCCAATCTCTGCTGCTACTTTCTTCTTTTTCCCCTTCTTGTTTTTTGTTAGATAGCAAAAAGCTAACGGTGCATTTATGTCACCAATTGCTCTGGAGTATGGAACTAGATAGCTGAATTATATGTTGGTTTTTCATTCCTTGTTTTTGTAAAATTCTCTATAAAACTCTTCAAATCTCCACTTTCCTCCTCCCTTCTATCCCTCTGCACTCCTTTGACTGAGAAAAATTGAAAGAATTTTGTTGGTGAAGATTCTCAGTCATCCAGGTCATAGTCAATTGAAAAAAAAAGTAAAAAAATCAACTTCGACCTTGTTTCCAAATTTGTTCACATGTTGGACAAAGAAGACAGGTGGTTTGGGAGGGACGTGATGGAAGCCATCTATGTTAGCAGCTGATTTATGCTCAGAAACCAGTAGACACAGATATGCCCCGCCTCCCCTTCCGCAGACACTCTGCTGCACCTCTCCAAAACTGTAGGTGACCCGCCCAGACAGGAGGCCCCTGATTGGTCAAATTTGAATCCGCTCTACACTATGCATATTTCCTGTTTGGCTTGCTCTGACCGCCATTGTAGGAAAACGACTTCGTAAAGATGGACCGGCTAGAAGAGGCGAGGTGCGCGTGCAGAAACGCTGGGACCCTTTTCCACCTGGATCCCCGCTCTTTTTGGCCCTCATGTCCCTCCGTTTTTGACAAACTTTCCCCTCTTCCTCACCGCCTCAACCGTATCTAGACCCATAGCTAGTTCCTGATTGGCCCTCTGGCGTTGTGGCGTGGAATAACATAGCGCAGACCACGCTTCAATATTGGGCATAAATCAAAAATATCTGCGACAAGCTCACTGTGACTACACTGCTTCGGGAGGATAACCAGGCCTTAAAGGGTTCATAGAATGATTCTATAGGGTATCTGGTCCTTCAGGTCTCTAATAGGGTGTTTAACATTGGTTGGGCTGAAAATGGCATATTAGCTGTTCTATGAGCCCTAATGCAGCCTGGTTAAAAGCCCTAGAATGAAACGACAGGTTTTTCTCCTTTTATGGTTTGATCATGAATATTTAGATGAGCTGTGCTCTGATTGGTTGAAAAGACGCATCAGTTTAGCAACTAGGGGTGTAAATAATAATCGTTTTTGTATCGATGCATCGATCCAACAGCTGACGATCCGATGCATCGACACGTCCGCAAGAGAATCGATTCATGTTTTTTTCCCTCCGGTCTATTTTTATCCATTTGCTCCTGGGTGTAATTCTCCCTCCTCGTGCTGCGGTGGCGCTAAACCTATTTTGCCCTCCTACCTCGCTTCCTGGTTATACTCTTACAGCAGTGTGTTGCAGTGAGCTTGACACAGACATTTTAAATTATGCTCAATATTGAAGCGTGGTCTGTGCTACACGCTGTGGGTCTAGAATACGGCCCAGGCGGTGTGAGGAAGTGGGGGCGAGGATTTTAGTCCGGCGGCCGGAGGGACATGAGGGCCCAAAAAGCGGAGATCCAGGTGGAAAAAGGGTCCCAGCGTTCTCGGCGCACCTCGGCTCTTCTAGCCCGGGTCAAACTTCCACAGTTGTTTTCTGCAATTTCGGTCATAAAAACAAAAACTAGCCCGGCCTCCTGTCTGCGGCACTGTCTGCTGTCCTTCTACAATCTGGGAGAGGAGCAGCGGGCGTTTTCTCAAGGGGCGAGGGGCGTCTGGAACCGAGGTATTGCATTGCTCTCATTGCACTTATTACATGCAGTATTTTTGCAGTATTTTTGATGCAACTTTTCTACTTCTGTTATTTGCTGTTGTTTCTAAAAAAAAAAATGCATAACGATATTACAGCTTTCATTGATTTATTTCAAACTTGAAACTTTGTTTAGCCTGTGAGGTGTAAAAAAAAAAAATAATAAAAAAAGTCTTAATCGATTAATCGAATCTAATCGTGGTGTATTCTGTAGTATCAAAAATAATCGAATCGTTGGGTCAGGAAATCGATACTGAATCGAATCTAGCCATGATGGATGTGATTTACACCCCTAATAGCAACAAGCACTCACTCACTGAAACATCAGATTGTAGAGATGGTAGGGGGACCTACAATGCAGCGATAGAGTTGATTCCTTCCCGCTATCATAAGTAACTCCAACCCCCATACAGGGGAGCAGAGCACCTCCCTGTTAAGCCAGGCCAACTATTCCCTCTAACGACCCCCTTTCAGAGACATAGACAGGTATGGGGGCATTGCAGGCTAACAAAGAAGCCAAACGACCCCCATTCCAAAGGGGGGGACCCATATGAGGGTTTTTCTATTTGCATGTTTTCTAAACTAAAACCAGGCTTTGTTGGGCTGCTGGATAAAACCTGAACTAAAGCTATTTCTGACATTTTGAACTGAAAAATCTTCCTGGATGGAAGAGAAACGTCTTCAAACTTGGAAACAAAGTCCAGCGGATTGTTTTTTTAAAACTCTTTTGGAATTGGAGGGATTCAGAATCTCCTGCAGACGGATGACATGATGTATGCAAATTAGGTGATGACATCATCTAACGCCTTTAAGGACAGCTAATGGCGACTTTTTTTGCTGAGGAGTTGGCAACACTCTGAGGGGCTGAGAGATGAGGGTTAAGCAGGAATGTGATCGGAATGAGAGACAGTGGTGGCTAACTTAGCCTAGCCTAGCCTAGCATGGAGAGAGAGCAGAGGGATGCTGGTCTTTAGACCCACAGATAATCTTTTATCAAAATAAATCAAACCCACTCAGCATTGAATGTCAACTCCTTTTTTCCACTAAACATTGAAAAAAAGCCTTTGAAATATACATTGATATATTTAAAACTGTGAAATCTATTTTCAATAAAGCCAAATAAAAAAAAATGAAGAGCAAATGTCCAGAAAACTTACCTTATTACAGTTTATTATCATCACAATAAACCACTGATCTATTATTCATTATAAGTTTCCCTGGAAATACCTTAAAATCTATAGAATCCCATATGCCGGTAAATTACTAAATATAAATAAACATGCATGATGATAAATGCATGCCTCTTAATACCAACCAGTAGTTTAAACTGTGTGAACTGGCTTCCAGACAAATCAAATGAATGAATCAGGTTCTGCAGCATGTTAAAGTCATCAGTATCAATAAAAAACCAAAGACGAACGCAAACCTGAGTCTGCAGGTTGACCATGTCGGCCTCCATTTCGTTGTTGGATTCGTTCAGGTCGTTTATCTCTCTGTTTAGCTGCTTGATCTCCTCATCGTTGTCCAGAACTATAAGAGAAAAGCAAACAGTGGAAAAGCTGAATGAACTGCAGGAAGGAGGACGGCTGAGGCTGGAGTCAACCCGCTGCATTATATAGGCTCATATCATTGTTTCAGGAACTCGTTGGTAACATGAAGGCATCTCTGTGTCTTAGGATCAATCATCGTACCGTCTGTGGCTCTGAACTTGGTGCTCAGATAGTCGTCTGAGGGGAACTTGGCCTTCTTCTTAGCGTACAACGCTCTGGGGCATCCTGAGAGGCTGAGGGAACAAACAGGAAGGGTCCTTACTCAGGGTTTATACAGGAATAAATAACTCAAACTTAATGCTTTTTAATGCTCTTAGAAATAATTTTAATGCCACCAACAGGTACCCGTTGACGGGCTGCAGCCATGTCCCAAATTCCTCGTTTTCCAACCACTTTTGTTGAAATTTGCTTTTTTTCCCCCCCATTCTCTAGCTTTTTCTCCGACTCAAGCTTCTTTTCTGAACATAAAGCTTTGCGATCAACCGGAATCAGTTCCACGCAAATATATTGGGATATTATATGTCTGACGAATTTGTTTTTATTAAAAAAAATTGTAATAAAGTATTTAAAATGCCACAATAAACACATTTAATTAATATTAACGCCAATTAGGGCCTTAATTTAAAAAAATAATAATTTAAGGATCTTTAATGTCCCGCGGAAACCCTGTTACTGCTCTATGCTTGATTAGATGCCAATAACATAAAAAAAGCCTGAATGTGTATAAAAAATGTTGTTAGTACTGCTGACCACATCACTGGTTAAGATGCATACAAGGACTTAAATTAGGGATGCACACTGATATAATCGACCCCCTATCGGTATCGGCCTTAAAACTGAATATCGGACATCGGCCACCCACCGATATTTAACCCCCATATTTGATCAGCTTCTGGTTTCTAAAAGTCTAAAAAAAATACTTCTTCTTCCTCAAAAAACTTCTTTTTTACAGACTTAAAAACTTCTAAAGGCGAGGGAAAAATATTGATCCATTAAAAATATCCCAATATCTTCACTATGCACGATATATTGCCATTTAAAAAACACCATAACAATCTCTTTTTACTAATGAAATATTGCTATATGTCATCGTTATGCTACGAAATCCCCGAAAATTCACCAAATATTTGCCATATTTTTTATATATGTTGATATATTGGACGCGGTCTCGATCTATTTTACTAACAAAATCTCACAAAAATTTGCAAAATATCGCGAGAGTTTTGGAACAGAGCGATCAAATTTCACCCAGATTTTGAAGATACAAAATAGATTTTAAAAATCTAATTGATATCAGCATATATGAAAATATATTTGAGTTTATTATTTTTCAAAGTGTCAGAAATGGATAACAAAACTGCTATTTTCAATGACTACTTATTTTTTTGTCCAGCTTTAACATCCGGTGTCGATGCTCGGTTATCGGCTACATGAGTTTTAAAATATCGGCATATCGGATATCGGCCAAAATCCCAATATCGTGCATCCCTAACCCAAATGATATTTTATTTCACGTAAACATTTAGAAAAATCCAGCCTTTGATTTAAATACAACAACAGAGAATTAGGGCGATTATGACGTAATCCGTATTAACATTAAACATTGGTGGAGCTAAATCTTTGCTCTACTTCTCCAGCTGCTCGTGCACGCCCGTGCATGCTCGTGCACGCCCGTGCATGCTCGTGCACGCCCGTGCATGCTCGTGCACGCCCGTGCATGCTCGTGCACGCCTGTGCATGCTGCGTGCACGCCCGTGCATGTATTTCGTGCACATGTTTAATAGATGCGTTCAGCTTCACCGGGGCGAGGGTACAGGGTTTTACACATTTGCATTTTTTTTTTTTTTCAAAGTGGATATTTAGTTTGGAAGTTTGATTTTTATAAAAATGAATAAATGACTAGGAAAAATAAGGGCATTATTTTTTTACTGTCATTCATTAAGTAAAAACAATCAAAGTTCCAAACTAAATATTTAGCTAAATATGTTTATGAATGAATGAATGAAATTGTTGCATGCTCAGCCGTTCTGCGGCTCACCTGCGGTGCGTGAGGAAGCTTCCATTGGCGTGACCCGAGCCGTCACACCCGGGGGTGGGGCAGGTGGGCCCCTCAGTCTTGAACGCCTTCCAGTTGAAGGGCATCCCGTTCAGGCCCCTCGCGCTTCTGTCTGGGAGCTTACGGGCAGCCCGTGAGGCGCTGGGTCGCGTGGCGTGCGCCCGGATGATGTGTCCCCACTGTGCGCGGGGCGGGGCATCTGCTGGGGCGGAGGAGAGGGGAGGGGGAGACATCCGGAGGGGCGGAGAAAGGTT
>JAGKQL010000036.1:7040116-7087084 GCA_018398635.1 Cyprinodon brontotheroides
ATTCAATATACCAAAGTATCAACAGCTTGTTTTCTCTGTTATAAAGCTTTAATAAAGTGCCTGATGACAATAAAGCTGATTCATTGTTTATTTTTTTCTCAAACATTTATTTCATAAAACATCAAACCTTAGCTAGTTGCACAGTTTAATGTAGCCGCAGATCCAGGCGGATTTCCATATCATTACGGTCTGGGCTCCAGAACAACAAGAACTGCCATGAATAACAGTTTCTGCAGGCGGAGACCCACAGCTCAACGCCACCGGGCAGCCATGAGCCCCACCGGGTAAAAACCACATCTTATTGGCAATGTTTCCCACCCGGACAGCAGATGGGGTTACCCAGGGACCGCTTGCCTGTCCAGGCTCAGCAGCGGAGCGCAGCCTGCGATCCAGCACCGCATTCAGGACTCCGACCCTGACCTCCAGCCTTCACGCCCGGCCGCTGCAGCACTCTGCCAACCCAACCCAACAATCCTGTGAATCCTGCGCTCATTAAGCCAGAAAAAAGGAAGAAATCAGGACATTTTCTATGTACCAAACTGAACGATTGTTGTTCTCTACTTAAAAAAACACTTTAGATTTTAAAATGGAAAACTTTCTTTTTTTTTAATATTTTTATTTAAAAACATGGATGCATAAGAACCTCGTTTTATTTCAGTGTTAAAATTCTGTTTAAAGTAACAGATTATAATTAAAAATGTCTCCGGACCTTAACTGGTTGATGATTTTTCTTTATTCAGACCGGCTGATTGTTAGCTGGTTACTCCTGACCTAATGTGTTTCTGTAACACAGTTCAACACTTTTCAAAGTTAAAGCTCATTAAAAATGGATCAAATATTGAGTAAAAGCCTCAGTATTGATGCCCGTAAAGCCGTTCCTATGTAACGCCATTGGACGCCATCCGTTTGTGAGGTCCAACTAGTCAGTTCGCTGCACAAATCCTAGTTTTTCATTTTTGTAGTGTTTCAGAACAGCAATCTACTGATTCTTGCCTTCATCCTGTTCAGGCATCATATCACTACGAGGTCAAAATCCATGAGTGGTTGATGCGTTTGCTTTTATTTTCCCCTCCAACATCACATGTTGCCATGACCAGCACGTCACAAGGCAAAAAAACCTAACCCTAACCACCCCAACCAGGGAAGGACTGGCCACTGGGAGCACTGGGACATTTCCAGGTTCCAGGGCTAATGACTCCATTTAGGTCACACTTGATTTTTAAATGAACAATGAATCCTGTTTGTGCTTTTTACTCAGGTATCTCCTTTGCTGAAGGAGCCACACACTGAGCAGTAGTCTCCACCCCAGGGGTGGCCATTTATCGAATATACTCGACACATCTCGAGTTTTCCCACGAACAATAGTAAAAATGACTATCGCAGCCATTGAGAACAAATTCTCATGACGACATTAAGCCGTCTGCATCTACTTCATTGAGTTTTATTTTTCCCCACACACTTTGAATGCATCATAAACCCCTCCTCCAAACAGGATATTTTTCTGCGCAGCATGCATGCACACTACAGCAAACTAAATATGAACAGCAGGTGTTTCAGCTAAGTTACATTTACGGCAGCAGGTTGGATTTCACGCAGAGGACGTCGAACTAAAGGCGCTAATTTGTAAGAAAAGCATTGCTGCAAAAGGCAGGATTACAGATTTATTCCACAAACTAAAAAGTCATCGGCTGCAAAATGAAGAATGTTGTAAACGCTGCATGTCAGCGTTTCCCTGCACACAAGTTAAAATGATCAATCAATCAGCTGTGAAGCCGATGGCATCGTTTGAAAAAACGATCCCATATGAGAGAAACAGGAAGAGATGGAGGGAAATCACAGACGTTATTTATGTTATTTAAACGTTTTTGGATGCTTTAATACCTCTGATGCAATGTGGTCTTCTTCAGAGGTTTTTTCTCAAATGTATAACTTTCTGTGCATCGTTAAAATTCCCAGCAGGAAAAGATCAGCCCTAATAGACGGCAGATGATATTGCTCTAATTTTTGAAAATTCATTCCGCATTTTTTTTTTTTATTATGCACAAAAGAGCCCTCATTTATTTTGAATTTTATTTATTTTTGTGTGTTTTTGCTTTGTTTCCTGTTTGGTTGCTGGGATCTTATTAAAGGTCTAATTCTGACACCCAAAGACATCATGGGGGAGAAAAGCTTTGAGATGGTTAAAATTAAATTAAATAAAATTTTAAAAAACAAAAGATTTAAATGCCTCGGCAGATGGCGCTCACACTGAGCCTGTGGTTCTGCTGGAAGTTTCTTCCTGTTCAAAGGGAGTTTTTTCCTCTCCACTGTGGCTACAAGCATGCTTAGTGTGAGGGATTGCTGAAGAGTCAATGAGTGGGATGCAATCAGCTGGTTTTCCTTAGATAGAAACTTTTGAATCAATCTGACTGGATGATCTGGTGTGAGACCCAAAGTGACCGAGATGACATGATGTGAATTGCAGCTATAGAAATACACTGAATAGAATTAAAATAAGTAAATCAGTGCAATTTTATGCACTTTATTGTTTTTTAAGGTAATTTAAGGAAATCATAATATATATAATGTATTGCAATATAGCCCAAAAAATATTGTGTTATTAGATTTTCCTCATACCGCCCCGCCCTACTCCATCCTCCCTTCCTTCTCCATGTCTGCCACAGAGACACATGGCAGGTTTAAGCTGGAGAGAGATGGAAAGAAAGTCAAGAAAAAGGGGAGGAATGGGGAGAACAAAAAGGAGAAAGAACTTCTTGCAAAATGCTGTGAAATAATATTGGGGAGCAGGTAAGACATAGTTAGTAAAGTGAAAATGAAAACTGCTTCATAGATTAAAATGCACATTTTAGATCATGGTTGGAGCAGCACTGGCGCTGGCTGTCAGGGAGGAGGGGGACAGCGGCAGTGAGGAGACGGAGCAGGAGATTTCAGGATAAAACTTGGACGTTATTTCAGACATGCACAACCAAACACGTCTGTATTAGACTGGTTTGAAATGTTTGTCACCTCACAAACAACTACAGGTGCATGGCTCCAGGTACTTAGAGATTCACTTCCAAACAGAAACCCCACATTCATATCTTCAGGTAACACAAAGTACATGTCAGACTTAATGATATTACTTTAGCGATAGTTTCAAGGTGTTGTTTTATTGTCTTTCGGTTGTGCTGCAGACTGAAAATTTTTTGTCATTGTCTCCTTTCTATCTCTTCTTTCTTTCATCTATTCTCTTTTTTTTGTTTTTCTGCTCTATTTACATTGCAGTGTCCATATAAACTGTAAAAACTCCCTGCATAATTATAATAAAGTAATTTATATGCATGCAGAAACAAGTGGAGCAATATGGCAATGGCCGTACTGCTCCACTTGTGAAAGTAAAATCTGTTGGGCTCCTTTTGGCATCAAGACAATTATTCTTATTTCCACATTGCCAGACCGGACACTGTAAAAAAAAATAAAATAAAAAATGGGCTCAGCCAGTGGGAGGGAGAACAGCGCTCCAGGAAATCAAGAAATCAAAATTACTTTTTTAAACAAGCAGAAAAAAATGTATGAATGAAAATGCAAATCATGCCTAAAATAGGTGAAGTATGCATGCTATATGCTGCATATGTACATTTTGTTTAAAAAAAAAATACATTAGAAACATTAAAGAAAGACAGACGGGGAGTTAAAGGAATAGTACACCCAAAACATGATTAGCCTTCATTTTTCTACTCACCCCATGCTGAACAACACTCTGGAGTACTTTTTGATATCTCAAATGCATCTGGAGATCTGGGAGGCTTCTTGCTGTCTGCTGACATTCAAATAATGGAGGTCTATGGCCCGAGGCAGAAAGGTCCATAAAGTCCACAAAAAGCGTGTCAATATTCCTCCATACTGCTCAAGTCCAATGTATTCCAAGTGTCCTGAGTGGGTAGCGTCCAGAATTTACTTGAACGAAGTCATTTAGAATGTTTTTAGAGCATAAACAGTAGTGTATAGGATTTCCTGAAAGCTGGCGTTTCACGAGTCTCACGGAAAACGCAGCAGACGCAAACCAGATGAAAGTCGCATTCAGCGTCTGCTCTGCCGATAATGCAAGCGTAGAAGAAGAAATGTGCTGTTTACCTGTGCAAAGAAAAGAAACAACGAAAGAAAAATGTCACGAGAGGACTTCAGTGTTGAGGAAGAGCATGAGTTCTTTGCGAGCTGAATCGCACTTTCATCTGGTTTTGGTCTGCGGCTTCACGCAGCGTCGCGATAAGGCGTGATAAAAGGCAGGAAATCGAAATCACCGCCCACTGTTTTGCTCTAAAATGTAATGACTTCAAGACAATTCTGGATAACTCAGGCTTCCAGGTACAGGCGGGCGGCAGCTATGGAAGAATATTGATTTTTGTGGATCTCGTTTATGACCCTGGTTTTCAGGACATAGGGCTAATTTGCGAAGCAGCTGATACAGCACGGCCTCCAGATCTCCAGATCATGAGAGACTCCAGGTATTGTTCAGCAATGCTCAACATGAAAATATTACCCAAATGAGCTGTCAATACTATTCCCTAGCTCTTGGAGGGAACCAGTACCTGTGGTTCTGGGCGGTGGTGAAGGATGGAGGTGTGTGTGAGGCTAATGGGGTTAATTCTAGTCCAACAGCTTCATAGCGTAAAGCCTGAAGCTGTGACTGTTCGGCTCCACAGACGTTTACTTCCCTGATTTTACAGTTTATGGTTCTGCTTTGAGAGGCTGCTGATAATCTGCTGGCAAAGCAGCAGCTTTAGGAGCCGTTTGGAATCAAAGGAAGCGTGTCCCAGTAACTGTTTAGTCTACATTCTCAGAATAGATTTCTTTTATGATAATCCTTAACAATTAATTTACAAAAATAGATTATTTAGCATCTTTTTCAATCGGTTAGTTAGCTTCTTCCCAGAGTAAAATCTGACTGCAGCTCATGATAAAGGATCAATTCAGGAGTCTGAAAAAAATGGAGAATCCTTTGCAAAACGGAGCATTTAATCATCTGAATGATCTTGGACATGATGTCCTCTGATAAGATCAGCCTCATGGCGCCGTGATGCAGAGATAGTGAGCAGTGCAGCTGGTGTGACGGCGAATAAGCAGGGCTCCGTTAAACAGGGTACTTAGAAAGCACAGGTGAGACAAATATAAAGCTGTTCTAAATAAAAACACAACGTCAACAAAAAGGTAATAATGACGATACGAGCTACTTTAAATGACTGTTAGAAACCCGCCTTAGGTTTTATCTGGTTGATTTACTTCTTTTATTCATCGGCTCTGCTGTTTTCACTGAAAGGTTCAGGTTTAAGTCGGCGGTAAAATGGCGAACAGATCGTCCTGCATCCTGGACCAAACTGCCTCCAATACGGGAGGAAAAACGGGACAAAAACTGCTTTATAATCCTTTAAAAAAAGGATGAATTAAGAATATCACAGAACTGATTCTGGTAGGTTTGGTGAAGAGATGTTAAGATGACTGGTTGCACATTCTGCACTAATAGAGGAAATCTGATTAAACAGACCTAAAGTTTTCAGACGTGTCACATAAGGCAGGCTGTGTGCTTCGGCATAAAGTTAAAGTTATTATTTTCCACCTAAGTTGTGATTTTATTTCGATTTTTCTTGTGCATCAAACACAGGAACGAGTTCTTCTGCAGGGTTTCTTGTTTTCATGGCATTAAATGTTCCACTTGGAAGGAAAACGTCTAGCTGGAATATTAGGATCCGTCGCTGGAATTCTCTCCTCCTCAGTTTCAGCACATTACTGCCACCTAAAGGGCTGGAGTGGGAAATTTACTCTTCTACTCTATAAAGCAAATTAGTTCCATTACAACATCTTATTGTTTTAAAAATAGAAATTGGAAAAAAAAATGCAATCCAGAATTTTTTTTTTTTAAATACCCTCGAAAAAAGTTTTATCAGATTTTCTTTTTTTATATTTTCTTCCCATATTTAATTTCTTCAAATTGTATTTTCAGTAGGGCTGCAACTAACCATTATTTTTCAAATTTATTAATCTGTAGATTAATCAATTTGTTGTAAAAGTTGTCCTAACCCTTTATTCGATTAATAATTGGATAGAAAAATGTTCCTAAAAGAACATCCATCCATTTTCTAAAACAAATTCATCCCTGCTGGGGAACCATTCACACTCACACCTAAGGAGAATTTAGAGAATTAACCCAACAGTCATGTTTTTGGACAGTGGGAGGAAGCCGGAGTACCCAGAGAGAACCATCGCATGCTCAGGGAGAACATGCAAACTCCTTGCAGAAAGACCCCAGGCCGGGAATCGAACCCGGAACCTTCTACCTGCAAGGCACTACCCACCGCACCGCTGCCTCTTTATGAAATCAAATCAGGTGAAACTGAAACTTTTCCACTTGAGGAGTTCTGATAGAGCAGATTGACAGACGAAAGAGATTTTTTATCTTAAAAGTTTTGTTATAATCCCTGCTTTAAGTGGGTCGCTCTGTCAGCTAAAGGTTTTTTTAAAGTCACTATAGTTTCACGATTAAACAATTATTAAATTAGTTGATTATTTCAATAATCGATTAATCTGATTAATTGTTTCAGCCTAATTTTCCAGATGTATTCTTTTAATTTTTTGTCACAGATTTTATACTTTCAATTCCTGAGTTACTTTTTACCAGCTTACATTTAACTGATTGCATTCTGTTCACTTTAAGAAAATTCTGCTAAAAAAAAAAAATCAGAGAAAATTGAAATTTTTCAACATTGCACTTTTTTATTTATAGAACGTAGTTTGCTAAAACAATGGAAAAACGTCTCTGCTATGAGGAAATTAAATTTGAAAAAATATCATTATATTTATAAAACTTGTCCAGCCGTGATTTTCCACCAAGCGGTTAATGGTTTTATCACGCCCGCCGACAGGGGCGGAAATCTGGGTCAGTTGTCTCGGGTCAAGGGCAGAGGGGGGACCCTGGACCAGCCCCCTCCTTTTCTTTCAGTAAATGTTTGCAAAGAAATATAGTTTTATATTTCAGTTACTATTTTCCTATTATGACTTTCTCCTGATCATCCACTGCAGTCTGAGGGAAGGACTCACCTATGGAAGAAAAACAGTCTCATTGGAATCACCCTTTTTTAACACCAAATTTTAAACACTGATTTTTTTAGACATTGAATTCCTTACACTCAATTTTATCAGGTAAAAATTCACCAGAAAAAAATTCAGCCACAAAAGCAATCTAGACACCATAGAGTCGAGCAGCTTCTAGCCAATGAAATTAGCTCATTTGGTCATGTGACACAACGGCTGTGCTCAGCGCTGTTCCCGGCTGAATGACGAATGTTTTTTGTTTAACAGAATAACAAAATGTCAGTTAGCTACTAACAGACAGCTATTAGAGTTTTTCCTCTTATCAGACTGGGTGAAACAACTGAGCCGATCACAGCACGGCACGAACCGGCCGCTGGCCGAAATGAAGAGGAAAAAAAGTTTGCCGTTTACTGTTTTTCTTCCATACTCACCCGCTATTCCCTCTTTTAGTGGTTAAGCTGCTGATGCAGGTTCTTTTAAGTTTATGAAGCTGCTATAAATGCGCTGCAGGTAGAGACAGGAAGTTTCTCTCCTACTTCCTGGTTCAGGCAGCAGCTCCTGAGTACCATCGCAGGAACAGCTTAACTATGGAACGCTCTAGCCTGCAGAAAGTCTGCAGGCAGTCATAGCATGTTAGCGCTCTGATGGTGCAAAAAAAACTCTGTAGTTCCTGTTTCCTTTCTCTGCTGGATGAAGTCAGACTGGAAGGTGTCGTTAAGAGGCTGCAATGTTTTTGACTTCGACCAACGTGAATACCAGACGCGTCCACAGCTGCACAGGCGCTGCAGTGGACTTGAATAAATGCGACATTTTGTGCAAAAATGTCAAACGAGCAGGAGTCTATAAATGGGATCAGTTGTGATGGCTGGAGGTTTCTTCCTGTTCAAAGGGAGTTTTTCCTCTCCACTGTCGCCACAAGCATGCTTAGTGTGAGGGATTGCTGAAGAGTCAATGAGTTGATGCAATCAAGACACTGATGTGAATCAGCGCTATAGAAATAAACTGAATTCACTTGATTGGAAAAGGTATGGAAAACCAGTTTTGGTTTTCCATACCTTCCATACCTCAGATGAAGAATTTCCTTCTTTCATCTGAGGAACATTGCAAAAATGAGCAATCTCCTATCCAGGGATGATGTGCTGAGAAACTAGTCCATGCATTTGTTACTTCAAGGCTGGACTATTGTAATTCTTTACTATCAGAAGTCCACAAACTGTAGTTAAAAGCCTTTCAGCTGATCCAAAATGCTGCAGCCAGAGTTCTGATGAAAATGAAAAAGAGAGATCATATCTCCTATCCTGGCTTCTCTTCATTGGCTTCCTGTTAAATCCAGAATAGAATTTAAAATCCTCCTTCTCACATATAAAGCCTTAAATGGCCAAGTCTCCATCTGATATCAGAGATCTGATTGTTCCTATATGTTCCTAACAGGAGACACTTAGGCTCTCAATCTGCAGGTTTACTAGTGGTTCCTAGAATTTCTAAAAGTAGAATGGGAGGCAGATCTTTTTAGTTCTCAGGCTCCTCTCCTGTGGAACCAACTACCAGTTTTTAGTCCGTGAGGCTGACACCCTGTCTACTTTTAAGGCTAGGCTTAAAACTTTCCTTTTTGATAAAGCTTCTAGTTAGATTGGCTCAGGTTATCCTGATCTATCTCTATAGTTCTGCTGCTATAGGCTTAGACTGCTGGAGGACATAGGGACCCCTTTTTCATCATTCTATCTCTATTCTCCCACTCTGCAGAATCTGTTAGTTCAATCTCTAACGTTCTGCTCTCTCTGCTTTTTTTCTCATAGTAGCTTCATCTGGTCTGTTCCTGTTTGGCTGTGACTCCATCCTGGAGAGAAATATCAGCTGTGCTGCTGCCATCAACACCTTTGTTTTTCTAGATGTTGGAGCTTGGCCTGTTTTCCAGTGTAGTCCTGTTTCTCTGACTGTGACTAACTGGATGTGCTCTCTTCATCCTCTCTGACATGGGAGCTGGCTGGGAGCTTCGTCTGCCTGGCTGTGTGTGTTTCCTGGACGGGGGCGCCTGTGGAGCTGGTTGACAGTTGCCTTTTGTATCTATGCTTCTTTTTCTATGTCTGCTTCTGTCTCCTTGAACCCCAGTGGCCGCCTCAGCAGATGGCGCTCACACTGAGCCTGGTTCTGCTGGAGGTTTCTTCCTGTTCAAAGGGAGTTTTTCCTCTCCACTGTCGCTACAAGCATGCTTAGTGTGAGGGATTGCTGAAGAGGTCAATGAGTCGATGCAATCAGCTGGTTTTTCTTAGATAGAAAACTTTTGAATCAATCTGACTGGATGATCTGGTGAACTGGAAAGTGACCTGAGATGACATGATGTGAATTGGAGCTATAGAAATAGACTGAATAGAATTGAATTTATTTTTGATCTTCGACTCTGATAAATTATTTCAACAATAAAACTTGGTTTTCTTTATTTCCCTGTTTTTTACAACTTGAAGTAAATCAAATAATCTGAACTCATTATTTGATTGGCTATATTTTTGTTATGCTAACCAAAACGCAGCTATCAGTGAAAACTGAAAACAACGGCTGGATTTAAACTCAAAGAAAAAATAAATCAAACACTTTCAGGTCCAAGAAAATAAATCAAACCTGTTCTTTTCTTTTGAAACAGAAGAAACAGAGAAGGAGCCACAGATGATTTATGCTGATGAACTCGGTAAAGTTTGGTGATTTTTGTATCCAAGCACCCTGAGGAATCCCTTAAACCACTGTTAGCTGTGGTTGGAGCTGTTAAAAGGGACAGTGTCCCGTTTTAATGGTTGAATTGTCTCTGTAAAGTGATAAAGTGTGTTTTAAATTGGCGCTATAGAAATAAATGGAAATAAATTGAATCTGCACCTAAACATGATCATCCAACGCGACTTTCCTAGGCCGCCTGCGTCTTCCTGACAGTCCGTGGAACTGAGAGGGTTGTGCAAAATTGAGTGAATGTAGAGCGAGCACACAGTGAAGATCTGTAAAGAGATGCTGCCCTTTCATGTCAAAAATACAACATTTTGAAATATTTCACTAACATTTCACACCGAACACCAAATCCCTGGAAAAACATCCGACATTCGGCATTTTGAAGGCCTTCGTTTGCATGTTTCTAAAATGTTATGCCTGTTTTCCCAGAACCTGAGGATTAATATTTTTATAGGGCAGTTTTACAGAAAATTAGCTTTTTTCAGGAGCATCTTTTTTCTATTTTGTTTATTTTTTGGGGATCTTTAAATTATCTTCCGGAGGAATTTTTAAATGCGCTTTTTAAAAAATCTAAGTTTGTTTGCAATATTTCTACATCAGTTTAAAAAAGTTTCTAAATGACATCATCATCATCATCATTTATCGCAATCATTTCTGGTTTAATTTATTGGTCACCTTATTCTTAACTAAAATCTAAGGTTATTTTTAAGTTTCTCCTAATCTGTTGGTTGTTGTGACGTTTTTGGGCCAAATCTGCATCTACAAATGGTTATATTAGCGAACCACCACCAGCAGGAACGTCGCTTATCCGCCATGTTTTCAGCACCGAGCCGAACGTGTCGTTAGTAATCAGGCGGATATCAGACCTGCATACGATGCTTTGGATCCATTTAGATGAAGGAATAGCTGTAGATCCGTTAAAATATCAACAAAGTGAATTATGCATAATACAGGACCTTTAATGTTCGCATTTTCTATTCTTTGTTCTTCAGATGCATGAATAAAAACATGTCTCTATCCATTTTTACGCTAGTCGGTGAACAAAGTCTCCAGGAGTTGTTCCATTTCTTGATTTCAGAGTAACTGATGATCTATTCAGGTTTCTGGGCGACTTTTCCTCAAAGCATGAACTAATAATGACATTTGGCCAAAACCCAAAGAAACAGAAACTGCTGCCAAATCGCCAGACTTCACCGCAACTCAGATCCTCCAAAAATAAAACATTTGCTTCATTTCTTTTTCTTTCATATAAAAGTTATTTGTTGTCATTACTTCCTGCACTTAAACGAAAACAACGAATGAGATGAAATATGTATTAAAATAATCCTCAATTTATTTCTAATGGAATTAAATTTTCACCTAAACTTAAACAGAACATTTGCTGAAAGAAAAGGCGACTTACGGCAGTAAGGAAAACACTAAAAACATAAACTATGAGCGTTTATAAAAATAAAAGATACCGGTACATAAAAAATATTTATGTTTTCAAATCGTCTTCTGTAAGTTGTAATCCCTTCATAGGGCCTCAGGGAAATACTCTAAAAATCAAAATTTCCAGCCAATAGTGTGAATAAGACCTTATTACCTTTGTAACATTAAAAGAATATGGATATTTTAATGTTAAAAATTAATGTCAATGTAATAACAAGAAACGCCAACTTGCCCGAATATATTTGGAAAAATTACAAAAGTGCTTCTAGAAGAAATTCATGAAAAACATGAGAGTTTTTGGTCCAACATAACCTTAGAGGCATTAATGCTGATATTAGCACCTACATTTTTTAGTTTATAAATCTATATATAATTGTTAACTAGGATTATAAACTTTAAACTGTACTTTTTAACTTTTTAATTAGCTTTTTACCTTTTTTCTTGACTTGTTAACTTTTTTTTTCAGCTTAATTTCCAGTAGATAATCTATCATTTAAGGGCTCATCTAATTGGCAAATACCAAAATAAGATGTACAGCCATGTAGCAGGATCTTTGCTGAATGGATGGAGATAGATCTAGTGCTTCTAGACCTCAGACACACTTGCCCTATAAAGGGTTAAAAACTCTAAATATTGTTTTCTTTCAATAATCCAAATGTTTTAGAAATGAAGATAAAAGTTTATCTTTTTAACCGATGGATGACTTAAACAGCCCTACAAAATAAAAGTTTCATGAAATAAAAACCTGACTGAATTTCCTACAGAAGCATAAGTGTGAAAACAGTCGTGCGCGTGATCGTCTAATGATTGTGCATGTTTTGGTGAGGATTGCGTAAGACGGACACTAGAGAGCCCACAAGCAGCCATCTCTGCCTCTGAGAGTCAACATGAGTCCATCCCAGCGTCCGAGGGAAGGGATTGGCTGGCCCGCAGCGGGGGGGGCCAGCGGGCAGCGTCACGTGACGCGGTCCAGCAGAGAGCGTTATAATAGCCCCCCTCTCGGAGCGGAGAGGCAGAGGCTGGATGTGAACCAGAATCCCTCTACCACACACAGGCTGGCCATTGTTGGCTATTCACTGGACTCCATCTCAGGGCACTTTATCATTCAATTAGGACAGCTTTCACCGCGCACCGCACAGAAAGGAGGCCTTCAATCAAACTGAAAACTTCACACTGGCCCTGGAGGGGATGCAGAGAGGGGACCCCACTTTCACTTCTCCTACTTGTTGTTGCCGTTCATAGAAAGGGGGGGGGTGTAGATGGAGATATGCGGGGAGGAGAGCCGAGGAAGAGTCGTTTCATGTTTGGGACCACGTGTGCGTTTATGAAGCCCATGGAATGCAGTGCAGTGGGTGAGGGGTTAAATTTGGTCATGGATGAGGGGGGAGGGAGGAAGAGAGAGAAGGGGGGGGTTCAAAGCTCAGACAGGAGAATGACACACAGGAGTGGAGAAAATAATGAGAAATATGCCTGGAAAAAAAGAGGAGGAAGAGGAGGGCGCTGGGCAGATGAAAACACGATGAAGAGGAGAAGCATGAGGGGCCAGAAATAGACGAGGAAAGATGATAAACATGGAGGAAGGAGGAGGAAAGGCGGCTCTGCTCGCCGCTGATGGAGGTTAGAAGACGGACGGCAGAATATCCGTTAGAGTTCAGTCAGGTTTCCCTTCCATCGACGTCTCCGTAAATAAACCCAAACTAAACAACTTTTTACCAAATCAACGAAAACCAAGATGGCTGCCAACATCACAGACCTTCATAGGAAAACCTCCAATTAATTCGCAATAAATATCCTCTTTTCCTCCTCTCCACCGATATTGGCTCACTAAATAAAACAACTGAAATATGATCTGAACGTTTTATTTCTGGGTTCTTTAAATCCCGCCCACTTACCACCTTCATCGTTTCCCAGAATCCATCAGGGAATCGGATTCGTGAAAATCTAATCTATTCCCAACCCTAATCACCTGCAGGGATTTCTGTAAAGGTCAGCCGTTCTTCTTTAAATGACTCTGTAGCAGAATTATAAATTAAAAAAGCAATAAAAAATTTAGTATTTGATTAAATTCACATCACATCAGGAAGTCATTGATTTGTATTGAGAATTAGGGCTGGGGGGAAAAAAATTATTTAATAGATTTTGAATCGAATCCTTTACATTTTTGCAAAATCGATGTCTAGGGAATGAGATCGATTAGTTTTATAGTGACGTTCACATTCAAATTAGCAGGAAAGATGCTCTCAAGATGACTTCAAGCCAGACAGCTGCAAATATAACCAATAGGTTGACTGAGACGTTTAAAAATGGAGGCTGAGCAGCAAACACCCTGTAGTTACAGACAACGCTGCAAATATGGTTTCTGCAGCGGAGATACTGCAGCTCATGCATCTCTGCTGTGTCACGTCTGCTTGATCGTTTTCACAAACAAGTTTGCACTTATGAGACAGTTTGTTCACATCTCAAGTTTAAACTCTCTGATTTACAAGTTTGCACTTTGAGTTTAATGTGACAGGAAAAAATTATGAGTATTTTTGAAACATAGTTGAACCACTTTCATTATTGTAAAAACAGATCGAATCAAAATTAATCAATTTAGAACTGAATGATCTGGTTGAACTGTAAAGTGCCTTGAGATGACATGTGTTGTGAATTTGGCGCTATATAAATAAACTGAATTGAATTGAGATTAAAAAGTCATCGATTCAGGACTTTTGGCGAAAATACCCAGCCCTAATCAGAACTGATGCGTCCCTCCAGCCAGCTGAGATGACATCATGACCTCATCATCCGCCATCACCTGATATTGGTGTTTTTAAGGCTGATGCTGATCAGTCCAGGTTTTCCACATCGAATCTAAACGACACAATCCATGATCAGAGTCTGAAACTGCTGCTGAGCTCCTCCTCTCATCCAGTTCTTCTCAGTCTCAGCTGAAAATAATGTAAAGATTATTTTTTATGTGACGTTTTGGGGCTTTGAAACTGATCCTGTTTGTGATTCAGACACGGCATCAGTGGCCTCTGCTAACAGCCTTCAGGGTAAAACTGATGTCGGTTGGATTCAGGTAAACTATTAATGGACATTCAAAGGAGATTTGAGCATATTATGATTATTTCTAATTTAGGGATGCATGATATAATGCGGCCCGCTATACGGTGCTCGGCCTTAAAAACTGAATATGGGACATCGGCCACCCCACCGATATTTAACCTGATATTTGATCAGCTTCTGAGTTTCTAAAGTCTAAAAAAATAAAAAGAATACTACTTCTTCTTCTTCCTCAAAAAACTTCTTTTTTATCAGACTTAAAAACTTCTAAAGGCAGAGGGAAAAAATATTGATCCATTAAAATATCCCAATATCTTCATATGCTGATATATTGCCATTTAAAACACCATATCAATCTCTTTTTACTAATGAAATATTGCTATATATGTCATCGTTATGCTTCACGAAATCCCCCAAAATTCACCAAATGTTGCCATATTTTTATATGTTGATATTATACATTGGGTGTATGCGATCTATTTTACTAACAAAAATCTCACAAGAATTTGCAAAATATCGAGTTTGTAACAGAGCGATGAAATTTCACCAGATTTTGAAAGTAAAATAGATGCGATACAGCGTTTTTTAAACTTATCAATTTGATATCAGCATATGAAAATATATTTGAGTATATTGACTTTTTCAAAGTGTCAGAAATGGATAACAAAACTGCTATTTTCAATGACTACTTATTTTTGTCCAGCTTTTAACATGGGTATGCGATATCGGTTATAGATCTACATGGGAGTTTAAAATATCGGCATATCGGAATATCGGCCAAAATCCCAATATCGTGCATCACTAGTTCTGATCTCTTTCTGACTTAGCAGTAATAATAATCGTCTCTTCATCAGGATGCATCAAAGCACAGATTAATGTAGAGAAAAGGAGAAAGAAATGTTCCTCAGAAAGTTTGAGCTGAAAGCTTTTTTTGGTTCAAACCCTCCTGAAGTTTAAACTTGTTGCATCTGAAGGTGTTTAATGTTCCAGATCCGTTTAAAACTAAGCTGAACATCGACTCATTTCTGTTTGCAGGTTTTATTAGAAGATATATTTGGAGGAAGACGCTGATGAAGATGCTCACCGTTATGCTGAGGAAAACAGAAACGATGCTGATGGGAAACCAAACTTCTTACTGCAGGAGATTTCTTATGACACTCAGAATAGAAATGATTTTCAACAAATATTCAGTTTGAAATTGTTCATATTTAAAACTGTTTTTTGTTAAAATGATTTTCTGCCTAATTTTTAGCAGTTCATTGTTTTAAATCTAATATTACTTTTTTCTTCATATATTTTGATGATTAAATAGACACGTTCACAGATGTTAAGTTAGTCTCGATTTAATTGAAATCAAACATGAACAGTCGACAGCAGACGGAGGGAGCGGCGATACGTTGGAGTCATGTGACCTCAAGGCATTCAGTCGGGTCTGATTTTTTATGTATTTATATTAAAGATACAGCAGTAAACGTAGGAGATCGAACCAATTTATGCATCAAAGCAACGTCTTGAAACCGTTTCTGAATTTTACTAAAGTTAACAAAAGAAATTAAAAAGCTTAAGTTTGTTAATGTTGACTGTCTCCACAAATACAAGTTTTCAGTTACGATTTATTCAGTTAAAAGTTAAAATGAAAACTTATTTATTCAGGATCTGACAGTCAGAACCAAAACGGAGGAGGAATCATTTTATTAAAGGAAAAGTCACTCATATTCAGAATCCAAACCTCTGAAAGTTCTTTAAATGTGAAATGATTCCATCCTGTTCAATAAATGATCAGTGTTTTTTAATTATTTTAATGTGTGCTTTTACTGGAGGCATCCATGTTTGTCAAAGAACACTACTGCCACCTACTGGTTAGTGACATTGTCGCGGTTGTGGTATCGGCTGTTGATCAAGTCCCAGTGCTGTATCTGGTGTTTTATGCACAACAGCTATTATCCAAGTCATCTTGAAAAACATTCTTCTTCCAAATGTTGGCTACATATTACGGGTTTTTTCTCTGGCCAGAAGTTCGATGGCAAATCCTCCTCTTCAAGTTGGCCGATCCAGCGACCAACCCGTCCATGAGAGGATCAGGAATCAGAAAGGTGGAATAACTCTTTTTTCCACTTTTACCCGATGTATTCAGCATCCAGCTGCCATGCACGTGGGCATTGTCAGTTTCACTATAGCTCTGGTGAATTTCAATGGTGAAGTCCTCTGGAAATCTTCAAATAATTGTTGTTGATTGCAGATGTGTCTAGTAGTTCCCATTGATTTAGCTTGGGAAAGCGGGGGAGAATGGCGCTAGGCTTACCGCTCGCGGACGTCACTGCTGGAAGATGGCAGGAGGGAGGGGTTACTATATTTTTGGGCAAAGATGGGCTGTGCAACCCTGTGACTCAGTGATCGCAAAGAAAGATATTATTTTTATTTTTTTACTGATTAACACTAAATTCATTAAAACCCCTCGAACGTATCAGGTTTAGGTATAAATAATGATCCATTGATTATTCCTCGCTGAACGGACTTTTCATTTAAGAAAAAAAGGACTAATTGTTGAACATTGAATCATTCAGTTTTATGTGCCAGAAAATAATTCTTCAACATAAAGAACCAGGAAGCTCTGCTAGAACAGACAGAAAACAGGTTCAGGTCTAATAAGAATGTTGGCAGTGGGCTTTAGGCTGCCCTGCAAGGCTTTAAACCTGGGTTTAACCGGAGACTAAGCCATTCTCAAGCACATATCAAGGAGCTCATTTTGAGCCTGGATCCAGATTTATTGTTGATTCTGTTCATGGTGGAGAATCCTGCTTCACAGCAGCAGGTTGAGCCAAACATCCTCTAAATGTGCAGGGTCATCTTTGAGCACGCCATTTCACTTTTCTTTCACCAGTTCACCGCAGTTCTTCCAGCAGTCCACACTTTCTCTGCTCTCTTTTTCTCATGGTCTTCTCCTTCTTTCCCATCGCCCGGCTTGCCACAGGTTTTGCCTGCTGTGTCTAAAAGTAGCAGCAGCAGCAACCCAGACTGACAGCTCATTGGCTCATTTGGATCACGTGCAGCCTGGAGCCGGACGCTCCCCAGGGCTTTACCGTATTAACAGGAGAAGAGGAGCAGGGGAAGTTAGTTCAGCAATTTATAAATGTTTTAAATCAGGTTGGGTCTGGATTAGCCAGCAGGTGGGTCCAGTCCGGATCCGGACCGCGGTCCACTGATCCGTGAACTCTGGCCTAAAAAGAAAGGGCAACGACGTATTTGGACAAAGACATGGCTGAGCATAAGGAGCTACTACGGTCTGTTAATTTTATAGAAAGAACTCCATTTTAATCATTGCACCCCCACCATGCTTCTAGGTTTTCATCTGAGAGGAAGAAGCAGAAGAAGAATCCTTGTTTGCCCACGACCACCTTACGACAGCTGACTGAATTTCCAACATGTTTGATTATCTCCTAACCTTACGATTCCTAATGGGGAGGTGGTCGTTAGAGGCTGATCGTCCCTCGTTACCCCCTGTGCACTACACCACGCACCATCAGGCTGAAAGTCGGCCAGATTGAAAAATCGTACAGTGTATACCCGGGTTTAGCCAGACGCCGTCATCACTGGACTTTCTGTGTTTAATTCTAGATCATATGAATGGATCAGGATTCAAACGCCGTGCAAATGAACGCTGTTTTACCTTTTAACAGTACAAACTGATTTCTGCATCGATTTATTTTCTTTAAATCTGCAGCTAAAATGAAGCCAATATTTCTTTGACTTTATGTAGAGATTTTTAAAAAAACAAATGGTTTGATTTATTGAAGGAATTTTTTTCTAAATTGATTGGTCTCATATTTAACAGGATTCATAATTTGTTAGCCTGTCTTAGCCTGGATGGATTTAGCCTGTCCATCCCACAATCACAGTTAATCTCTACACGATTATTCATCTCTGCCCGATTAATCATGTCTGCCCGATTAAATCATGTCTGCCCGATTAAATCATCTCTGCCCGATTAATCATGTCTGCCCGATTAATCATGTCTGCCCGATTAATCATGTCTGCCTGATTAATAATCTCTGCCCGATTAAATCATCTCTGCCCAATTAAATCATCTCTGCCCAATTAAATCATCTCTGCCCGATTAAATCATCTCTGCCCGATTAAATCATCTCTGCCCGATTAATCATGTCTGCCCGATTAAATCATCTCTGCCCGATTAATCATCTCTGCCCAATTAAATCATCTCTGCCCAATTAATCATGTCTGCCCGATTAATAATCTCTGCCCGATTAATCATCTCTGCCCGATTAATCATCTCTACCCGATTAATCATCTCTGCCCGATCAAAACATCTGTCCCCTATTAATAATCTCTGCCCGAATAATCTTCTCTGCCGGATTAATCATATCTGCTTCATTAAATCATCTCTGCCCGATTAATCATCTCTGCCCGATCAAAACATCTGTCCCCTATTAATAATCTCTGCCCGAATAATCTTCTCTGCCGGATTAATAATCTCTGCCGGATTAATCATATCTGCTTCATTAAATCATCTCTGCCCGATTATATCATCTCTGCCCGAATAAATCATCTCTGCCCGATTAATCATCTCTGCCCGATCAAAACATCTGTCCCCTATTAATAATCTCTGCCCGAATAATCTTCTCTGCCGGATTAATCATATCTGCTTCATTAAATCATCTCTGCCCGATTAAATCATCTCTGCCCGATTAAATCATCTCTGCCCGAATAAATCATCTCTGCCCGAATAAATCATCTCTGCCCGATTAAATCATCTCTGCCCGATTAATCATCTCTGCTTGATTAAATCACCTCTGCCAGATTAATCATCTCTGCCAGATTAATCACGTCTGCCCGATTAATCATCTCTGCCCGATTAATCACCTCTGCTTGAATTATCATCTCTGCCTGATTAAATCATCTCTGCCCGATTAAATCATCTCTGCCCGATTAAATCATCTCTGCCCGATTAAATCATCTCTGCCCGATTAAATAATCTCTGCTTCATTAAATCATCTCTGCCCGAATAAATCATCTCTGCCCGATTAAATCATCTCTGCCCGATTAATCATCTCTGCTTGATTAAATCACCTCTGCCAGATTAATCATCTCTGCCAGATTAATCATCTCTGCCCGATCAAAACATTTGTCCCCTATTAATAATCTCTGCCCGAATAATCTTCTCTGCCGGATTAATCATATCTGCTTCATTAAATCATCTCTGCCCGATTAATCATCTCTGCCCGATCAAAACATCTGTCCCCTATTAATAATCTCTGCCCGAATAATCTTCTCTGCCGGATTAATAATCTCTGCCGGATTAATCATATCTGCTTCATTAAATCATCTCTGCCCGATCAAAACATCTGTCCCCTATTAATAATCTCTGCCCGAATAATCTTCTCTGCCGGATTAATAATCTCTGCCGGATTAATCATATCTGCTTCATTAAATCATCTCTGCTTCATTAAATAATCTCTGCCCGAATAAATCATCTCTGCCCGATTAAATCATCTCTGCCCGATTAATCATCTCTGCCCGATTAATCATCTCTGCTTGATTAAATCACCTCTGCCAGATTAATCATCTCTGCCAGATTAATCACGTCTGCCCGATTAAATCATCTCTGCCCGATTAAATCATCTCTGCTTCATTAAATAATCTCTGCCCGAATAAATCATCTCTGCCCGATTAAATCATCTCTGCCCGATTAAATCATCTCTGCCCGATTAAATCATCTCTGCTTCATTAAATAATCTCTGCCCGAATAAATCATCTCTGCCCGATTAAATCATCTCTGCCCGATTAAATCATCTCTGCCCGATTAAATCATCTCTGCCCAATTAAATCATCTCTGCCCGAATAAATCATCTCTGCCCGATTAAATCATCTCTGCCCGATTAATCATCTCTGCTTGATTAAATCACCTCTGCCAGATTAATCATCTCTGCCAGATTAATCACCTCTGCCTGATTAATCACCTCTGCCCGATTAATCACCTCTGCTTGATTAATCATCTCCGCCTGATTAATCATGTCTTCTTGATTAATCATCTCTGGGATCCTTTCTTTGCTGGATTCTCAGATTGTGGCTCAGCTTTGTGCTTATTTGGAGTTCCTCAGGGTTGTGGTTTGGTTGCAGAGGGTTACCGGCAGTAACCAGTTGGTTCCACACTAAACTTAGACCCATAACAGGAAAGCAGCCATGCGCACAGGAATGTTTGGTGATCCTGAAGCATTTCTCCCCCCACAGCATCACTCTAGTTCATTTTTCAGGAGGCGCTGCTGCAGAGCGGCGACCTCTGACAGCACGAAGGAGGAAGGAAGAGAAGAGGCTGCTTTCTGGAGGCTGTTCCTCCCGCCGCCTTTTTACTGCTTCCCATCCATGAATTAAGATCTGAGCAATCATCTGTCACAACCGTGGCTCAGTGTGAAAGAGCGAGATGCAAAGAGAGAGAGAGAGTGAGTCAGAGGTTGTTCTTCCAAACCGCACAGATCGGATTTCACCACCGTTCAGTGAATCATATGTGACTCAACTGAACCCGGCTCCACTTCCCCTGATTCCAACGCGAGTCCAACACACGCCGCTCTGCCATGTTTCAGCTTCCTTTGCGGTGCTGCTGCGCCCAAACGGCACCACAACTCCTCCACTCCAAGGCTGTGAGCAGACGGCGAAGAATGCTGCAACAATCAGGACAGATCTCCGCTGCATGTTTTTCATTAAATGGTGGAAATTCAGCAACAACTGGATGACTGAGGGAGGGGGGACCACGATCAGCCTCAGTTCTTCAGGATGTCCACCTGACGGACGGAGTCAGATGTCAGATGTCAGAACCAAGAACTTTGTGGTTTTTTCCATAATCTGCATCAAAATGTCCAGAAATGTTTAAGTTTTCCATGAAGTTTAAACCGTTTCTCCTTTTTTTTTTTCAATCTGTAACATTTTGATTTTCAGATTAGATGATTGTTTAGAGGAAAATCATCACAATAAAATAAAAAAAAATCAAGGATTGATTAATAGGCAAAATAATGAGAGGATGAAATTATTTCCGTTGTTTAAAATAAATATCAAGAGTTTCTAATAAAAAAATATTAAATTAATTAATTAATTAAATATATTTTTTTATTATTTTTATTAATTTTACCAATTAATTTATTAATGATTTAAAGTTTAGAAAATGTTGGTTCTATTTTTATATTAAAAAAAAATATTTTAAAACTGTAGAATTTGTTTTCTAAAGGTTTTGTCACTTATCTTTAAAAAAATAAAGGTGTAAAGAACCTTTAAAAACCAGAGGTCAATTATTAATAATTAAAATAATCCATAAAATACTCCATTATCATTTCCTGACAGTAAAATATTTATTCAAGCTGCTAAACTTTTAATTTAGCTGATTTTATAAATGAAGACACTGAAATGAAAATAGAACGAATCAAAGGAAAAGGAATCTAATAAAAAGATTTTACTAAATCATTCAAATATATTTTTATAATGCTGACTTTTTACATTTGATGTAATATCAATTTTCAGTCAAATTAGTTTTAATTTGTCCATTTAGTCTTTAGTAAATTTTCTACCTTTTTGTATGAATACAGTATAAAATATCAGAAATAATTATTTCACTAGAAGTTTTATAAAAGGATCCAAACATGGAACCCAGTTTAACTTTAAACCATCTTAAAATTGTCCTAAAAAATTTAATCATAACAAATGAAATTATTTTTTTTATTTTTATAAACAGGAAAACATCCGTAGGTTTCTCTTTAACAGACATCAGATAGGAGACAGAAGCTGCAGATGAAGCTGCTGCGTCCTGCAGCTGTGCTTCCTTCACTCCTCGTTCTAAAGAAATCAACCTCCTACAAAGTAAAGGCTCTTTTATTTTCCATAAATTCATAATTTCTCAAAAATAATTACTTAATTTTTTTTTTTTTTTATAACGAACGTTTACAGAAACAAATATTTGGACTCTGAAATGAGAGGCGTATATTTAAACTTTAAAAATAGAAAAGAATGCTGTATTTCACATTTATGAATTTACAAAATAAAAGCCTGTACCCTGACAATGGAGGAGAAAATAAATGAAACCAGGTTCTAAGCAGCAGTTCTTCTTCAACCTTTCGATAAGCATGTGTAACATTTCCAGGGCATTATTCCCTTTAATGGATTTTGTTTGGGTAAGTCTTATTTAAACATCATTAAATGTGAATTCAGGATGAAGTCAAACTAATTTTGATTCGCTGCAGAAAGTCACCACATTAAGCCGCGTCGCTAAATGCTAATCAGTCAAACGTGCTTCTAAACGTTTCCAGAAAGTGGAGCTTCAGAAGGAGAAACACGAACCGCAGCGATTTATTCCTGACTGTGGCTCATGGGAAAGTCCAGCATCCCAACCCTGCTGCTCCGGCTGAGCACAAAGGCTAGCACATAAAAGAGTGTTTTCAGCCTAAATCCAGGGAATTTATTGTTTTCTCCCATTAGTTCCACAATAAGAAAATAAAAACTAGCTTTTATTTCAGAAATCCTCTCCTCTGACATGAACTTTAAAGCAGGCAGCAGGCATCAACGTTATGAACAATAGAAATAAACATGTAAGGCGTGTTCAGCTGGGGGCGTTACGCACTAACGGAACTACGGAAGCCCAAAGAGCATTGGCCAAAAGAGGAAAAAATAAAATCCTCATAAATAAAAAGGTTTACCAGAACCTTCCCCGTGATTTCAACTTTGTCAAATCCAGGATGATGATTATTCAATAATGGCGGCCATAATACATTTGGCTGTGACTCCATACTGGAGAGAAATATCAGCTGTGCTGCTGCCATCAACACCTTTGTTTCTAGATTTTGGAGCTTGGCCTGTTTTCCAGTGTAGTCCTGTTTCTCTGACTGTGACTCAACTGGATGACCAACTCTCTTCATCCTCTGACATGGGAGCTGGCTCGGAGCTTTCGTCTGCATGGCTGTGTGTTTCCTGGACGGGGCCGCCTGTGGAGCTGGTTGACAGTTGCCTTTTGTATCTATGCTTCTTTTTCTATGTCTGCTTCTGTCTCCTTGAACCCCAGTGGGTGTTAGCAGATGGCGCTCACACTGAGCCTGGTTCTGCTGGAGGTTTCTTCCTGTTCAAGGGAGTTTTTTTCCTCTCCACTGTACGCTACAAGCATGCTTAGTGTGAGGGATTGCTGAAGAGTCAATGAGTCGATGCAATCAGCTGGTTTTCCCTCTTTAGATAGAAAACTTTTGAATCCAATCTGACTGGATGATCTGGTGAACTAGAAAGATGACGTGTTGTGAATTTGCACTATAGAAATAAACCCAAACCATTCTGTTAGTCTAGAAATCCCTGAATAGATCAGCACCTCAATCCATAGCAGATCTGTTGTCAGTGGATCTAACCTCCAGACCACTCAGGTCTTTTAGTTCCAGCCTCCTCTTTCCACCCAGAACTAGAACCAAACACGGAGAAGCAGCATCTATGCTCCACTGATCTGGAACAAACTCAGCAGGCGCAGACTGGAAAAAGAGCTGAAAGCCTGAGATCTTTGAAGTCAGAGACAAAAAAGTCTAGAGCTGCCTTTGAGTTAACCTGGTAACTGAGGACATTTTTAGGTTAAGGTTATGATTAGTTTTACTACCGTCCTTTATCACATTTTTATCATTACTTGCTTTATTTTTCTTCTATTTTAAAGTTTAATTCATGTAAAGCCCGTTTAATCGTCTTTGTACTGAACTGCTCTGTAGAAATAAACTAGACTTGCCTTTTCCTTCAAAATTGACAAACCTTTTATGGATAATTAGCAAATATTAAATGCGTTGGTATTGTTTTAGCATCAGTAATTCTTTCTAAATACTTAGAAAGATTTTGGCTTTTTATGCATTTTGCAAAACATTTTCTTCTTGTGTTCATAACGGATTCCCTTCTCTTCCACTTCCCACTGGAGTCTACCGCAGCAGACATGTGACGGGAGGGGTCTGTAAAGAGGCCTACTCCCATCATGTGCTCTATGATGCGTTCAAGTACAACTCGTACATACGACTGCTTATGTATCAGAATACCATCAATGTGTTTGAACCTTTTTTGATCATTAAATGTTGTTAAAGTCTCATTCTGAATCCCATCCATATGTGTAAATAAAATAAAATAAAAAAACTTAGATGTTAGAACTGTAAATATACAGTCAAGTGTTTAAATTACTGTTTTTATGTATTTTTTACTGTTTTCAAGGCTGCAATTAAAAAAAAGAATGAAATTATCTAGGGAGCTATGTATACAAAATGACAAAAATAAATCTTGTCACGGTCTTGTTTCTGTTAGGTTTTAATTTGCTCCATGTTTTCTAGTTTTATTGGTTTAATTCCTATTTTGTTGTATTTTGTGGATATTTTTAAGTTCTTAGGTTTTAATTTGTTGCCCTCTGTTGCCCTCTTGTGTTGGTCTCCTTTTCCCCAGCTCCTTTCTTGTCTGCTCTGTTCACACCTGCTCCCAATCTGCTCGTTAGTCCTCTCTTTGTTCAGTCTCCTATAAATACTCTCTTTGTGCAGTTCCTCGTCTTACCCTGTCCTACCTTGTCTTACCCTGGCTCCTCGTGATTGTTTTCCTCTGATGTCTCCATGGTTCTGTTTGTTTTACATTTTTCATGTTGGATTTTAGTTTTTTTATTATTATTATTATTCCTGCCTGTTACCTTGTTTGATTAGTTAAAGACTGCAAGAAGACACCTCAGCCTCTCAGCCTCTGCATTATGGTCCTCTAAATGACAACCAAACCCTGAACAATCTGTCTAACTCTAAATTTAACATTTGTTCGATGGTTTTATTCAGATATTTTTTCTCATGTTTCTTCTGCTTTTAATTATCTCTGGTGTTTGGTCCAAATCTTGGGAGGGCCTCCTTGCTAAGACCCTAATCATTAGCTCATGCGGGTTTTCTATGCGATGACCGTGGTTAGCACCCCTCAAAATAAAGACAAAAAAAAAAATTTGTAAACTTAAAATCAGAAAACCTAGATGTCACATGAATGCAGAAACAGGAGCTTAAATGTTCTTACTGAGCTAACATGCTAGCTGACACATTAGCTGCATTTGATCAACTCATTTCCTACCAACTGCTTTCAAAACTCTTTTGTTGGTAAGAGGGACTATTTTATGTAATGAGAAATTCTTCTCATTTAACATGAAGCATTTTAGCTCGCTGCCTTTGGTTTGGCTAACTTCCTTTCGCTTAGCTAGCGCTGACACGCGGGAGCCGTATAAACGACGGTGGAAAGCCTTCCCACTGCGATACCTGCTGCTCCAGAACCCTGGCATCGAATCAAGCTCCATTTTAATGACTTTCATCCTTTAAACATGAAACTACTTCAAATTGACTGCATCTAAAATACAAATGAATTTAAAAAAAACAGCATATTTGGCTAAATTACTTTTAAGTTTATTTTGTGTTGCATACAAAAAAACTAGATTGTCCCCAAAGAGGAGAGCTACAAACAGATTCAACATGACTTTTCTAATCTCAGGTTTTATGTTGCAACTTAAGATTTAGCTAAAGCCGCTGTCCAGGGGCTGATATAGGAAATGTGGGGCCCTAAGCAAAGACAGGCAGGGGGCCCTCTGAATAGAGAAGACAACAAATAAAACAGAGCCATTCTACAGATAGAGAAAATGTTAATAGAATAGACATCCATTATCTGTTCTGTTTAGGTTGTGTCCCCTCTCTTCTTGTCCCTTTTCTTCTTGTTTTCCTCTCTATGAGCTGTACTCAGCTTGACTTTTTCATGCGTTCCTCTAGAGACAATGAAAAAATTTTTTCCAGCAAGCACTAAAAGCTCACTTAGCTGATTGCCCTTCCTGTGTTTCCAAAAAGGCCAAAGTAAATAACCCAGTCCTTCTTTTTCACTGTAGACAAGCCATGATCTGCTTATCTGTTCTCCATTTTTCATTTGATGAAATAATAGCTGCATGAATCATGACAGCAGACAAGATAGAGGGAGAGCAGGAGGCGGGTTACCAATCTACTGGCTCTGGAGAGCAGAGTTCGCTGCTTTTAGATGTTGTCTCCAAAGTCTCCAGTAGCAGAAAAAGTTGCTAGATTTGGCGCTAGGAGCTTTTTTAGAAATCAAAGTGCTAGAGAGGGTCTGAAAAAGTGGCTAAATATAGCTAACTAAAAGCTTAAGTTGGCAACACTGCTACTTCTCTTGCATGGTTTGTTTTCAAATGGTTTGCTGCTGTCTGTTTGGACCTTTCTGAACATGTGCAAGCAAATGGATCAATCCAATATGGTGGACACTTGAAGGGGGGCAGAGACACACCCTAATATTATCAGCGCTCTGATGGCATTTTAGCCAAAAAGGATTTTATCAAAAACATAATTAATGTGCAGGAAAGTGCCTAGTATTGCCTGATGTTAAACCCCCCTCTGCCGCTGTCACACCTTGGCGATTTAGACCAGCGTATGCCTGATGTACCAAAAATATGGCAGATGTTGTATAAGTTATGGGCACGCTGTAACACGTCAACATTTGCCAAACGTGCGCCAAAAGCTACAAAATAAAAAAAATACAGACAATTCAGCATATGCCAGCGGAGATTCTGGGACGTCAAGGTGTGACAGCGGTTGTAGTTTTATTTAGATAGGTCTTCACAGATATTTAAAGAACAGATGTGGGCATAAAAGACTCTCGTGGTTTCATTAAGTTTTGGTAAAAGAACTATGGTTTCACAGTATTGACACAAATATTCAAAAACAAACTACTTCTTTTGCTCTGATTCAGTAGTTTCTCCATTTCTTTTCGATTTCCCTGCTGCTCTGCACCCAAACAACCGATTTCTGTAAAAAAAAATAAATAAAGATAAACTGATGGTAAATTCAGATTGGAATGGTAAAGGATTTATTTATAATGTGTGTTTAAGAAAAAGTTAATAAATACTAGAATTCAAAAATGATCACTGAATAATTTAGGGTGTTTAAATCTTATGGTGTATTTTGTTCGGGGATCATTTCTTATTTAAAAGGTGTCAATCATTGTTTTCTGTGTTTATGTTTAAAGGATTTTCACCAACTAAAGAAAAAAAAAAAGAATCAGCAAGCTGCCTTTTCTGCAGTTTAAATCTTAAACAAAAAATGGGAAGCACCTGAAACAGGTGGTTGTATTCCTGCCTCATCAGGCCATCAGGGCTCCGTTTCACCAAGCGGGTTTAACAAACTCAAACTCTAAATTGATCTAGATTAAAGTCGGGAACTCTGAGTTGATTGAATTAATTCATAGCAGCCGTTATGAAACGGAAAACTCAAAGTAGAACCACTCAGAGTTTATCACATGCGTAACAAGTATGAAAAGCCATCATCAGTGGAGTACCGATTCAATCAATCACCATGACAACAGGATGTGCCTATTTTACCCCACTGGAACTAGAGGTTTAACGAAGAAATGAAAAAAGGAGAAACAGCGCTACGGCTGCAAAGTTAATGCCTAAGATCATAAGAAGTGGACTATGGCAGGCCGTTTTTACATTTATTTAAAGCACCCTCCTCTCTGTTGTTCCATTTATACATTTCTAAAATAAGATTCTTCCAGATCAAAATTACACCCCTAGACTGACTTGTGATAATAGATTTTTGAAATCACATTTTTACCTAAAAATATACATTTTAGGTGGCCATTTTGATATTTATCAGCTTGACTGAATATGTATTTATTATATCTGAAATAAATTTCTTCATAGTTAAAATAATACAAATGCTGACCGCTAACAATAAGAATATGGAGATCTGAAATTAATTTCTAGACATCCAGAATATTTATTCTAGAAGTGGAGAATGTCATTTTGTTTGAAATTGTCATTTTTACAAGGAAAAAAATGTTTTATTTCAGATATCAGTAATACTAATGCATATCAAAACGGCTTGCCATAGACTGCTGTAACCACGATGACATTAAGAGTTTATTTCCTAAATGGTATTAGATCAACGTATCTATTTAGGTGAAATCATCTGTCAGCAGGTGAGGATGAAGAATAAAAATGTTCTAATATATTAAACCTGTTTATCATCTAATTCAGTTTGATTCAGTCTTTTCTACACAGTAAATATTAAGTGTCTGTCTGCAGCTGCTCCAGATGTTATCATCCCAATAAATGGTCGTTATTAGCGGCCATCAGTCCCATAGAATGGCTTCAGATTGGGCCAGTAGGCTCAGTAGGTTATCATCAGTGAATCCTAATCCTAATCCTAAAGTAATTCCTTTTCCCAGTGGAATTAATGAATCTATTTATGTGTAATCTGAAAATAATCTCAGCAGTTCTTCATGTGCTGTTAATATAACTAAATAAAAATAAAATGATCCGCATCTCGCTCTTATTAGGCAAACCAAAAGGAAATAAATCTCATATCCTGTCAGTGAGTTGTAGAATCCTCTCCCTATAAATATCTAATTCTCTGTAAATTAAATTTTTAAATCTAATGTGTCTAAAGGACCTAATAAATTATTTATATATTTATATCCAAAACTATGACAAAAATCGGACTAAATCAGGAAATAAAACATCATGATTGCCTGTAAGGACAAAGAGGACAGAGTTTAGTAAAGTAAACCTGCTGCTGACCAGGTTAGCCCTGGGGAGACTGTTACCGTGGCAACAGAAACAGAGGTTTCTAAAAACTGATTTCAGGTTTAGAAAACTTTCAGTAACCGTGCTTAGTGAAACGGAGCTCAGGCCTGATCTTATTGGAAGCTAAAAACTGAAAAGCTTGTTTTATAACTTATTAAACCAGACTTTACTTTTTTTTTTTATACTTTTAAACCCAGTAACCAACAAATGCATCTTTCTGCCATCTTCTCCAACAGCACCGAACATGAGAGAGAAACACAAAGGTAGAAAACCCACGTTCTGCAGGAAGGGCCCGTTTTCTATGGAGCTTCTCAGGCTCCCAGCTTGCTGCTGTCTGGAGAAAATAACTAATGGTTTGAGCTTCTTCAGTGAACAACATGCATTCTGGCATGAACCCAGTGTCCCTTGCCCCCGCCCAGCCCCATCCCGTCCCCTCTCTCTGGAAGGTAAAGGAGTACAAAGGAAAGGATCAGAGCTTTTCCGATTCTTCCCTGGTTATTAACCACCATTTGTCCCTTGGAAGGGCTGTCCCTCCCATTAACCCCACTGATGCTCTTTTCTCATGGAAATCAGCCTGCTGTTGCAGGAACCACCACCGCTGCAGCCTGCAGAGGTGCAAGGAATTCTGGGAGGATTTCAAGAGAAGAACTCTGAATCTCCCACACACACATATAGATACATATACTGGGAGCCTAAAATGCACATTTGTCCCTAACATGGTTGTGTGTGAGCGGAGGATCTAACACAGACGACGTGAAATGCTCTGACCCGGAGCGCAGGGGCCTGAAGGGAACCAACAACCCGGCAGAGAAGGTAACGAGAAGCTGAGTCCATGAACCCTGGAAGAGCAGAGCAGGAAGCGTCCGCCATGAAAACCACCTGCTTCGTCACTTTAATCCTCACAGCGAGCCGATCCGTGAGTCTTCAGACTAGAAGCGCAGCGCCGGGATAGTTTTCACACTTAACTGTTAAAAACACCAAAGCACATCCATCTGTCGGCGCCTCTGAAACCACCATAACAACAACCAGCGCCGCCTCACACAATGCTCCCAGAAACCAAATCTCCACATTCCCCGCAGGGCCAGATCCATCAGCGACCGGGCGGCTACGGCGAGAGAGCGCCAAACATCAACACATGGGTCTCAACTTGCACTGAGTCCAGCAGAGACGGAGCCGCCGTCTCGTGACTAAAACTCACTTCCTCCTGCAGCCCGAGGCGTGGATGCTGCAGGGGACGGAACTCGCCTTGGTGGCTCCTCCAAACAGCTTCAGGCTGCTTTCTGTCAGGATTTTAAAGCCAGTAGGCTTTATTTATCCCTCCTCCTGGGATAATCTGGTTCCAGTAGCTTATATAGAGAACAAAGTTAAGTTATTAAAGATGTTTGAGGCTGAATATGTTTGTATTTTAAATATTTGAAGGATTCTGCAACAGGAAAATGAATAAAACCTCCTGCATCCATTGCTGCTGGTTCCTCTATCAGTCAGTGAAGCTTTTTGGTGAATAAGGAAACCTGCAGATTTTAATCCCAATCTACCAACATTCAGAGATAATCTGGACCATTGGAGCACCGAGTCAATGCATCTCTGATAGTTTAAACTTTTCCCAAATACTTTAATCAAATAATTAAGTTCTTAAAAGGAAAAGTCGCTCATAGTCAGAATAAAAACTTTCTGAAAGTTCTTTAAATCTGAAATGATTCCATCCTGTTCAATAAATGATCAGTGTTTTCAATTATTTTAATGTGCTTACTGGAGGCATCCATGTTTGTCAAAAGAACTACTGCCACCTACTGGTTAGTGACATTTCATCACGCGGTCTTGGTATCGGCTGTTGATCAAGTCCCAGTGCTTATATCTGGTGTTTGTCAACTGGCTATTATCCAAGTCATCTTGAAAACGCTCCTTCTTTCAGCGATCGTGACGAAAATTATTTTTATTTTTTTACTGATTAAAGCTAAATTCATTAAATCACTGCAAACATGTTAGTTTTAGGTATAAATAATGATTCATTGATTATTTCTTGCTGACCGGACTTTTCCTTTAATACAAACACGGTGGATTTTCCCATATCCTGATAGTTACATTCATTTTAACCCTTTATAGGGCCTCAATAAAAATACTTTGAAAATCAAAGTTTCCAGCTAATAGTGTTATTTTTAATCCAGAATAAGACTTTATTACCTTTGTAACTTTAAAACAATATGGATTAATGTCAATGTAATAACAAGGAACACCAACTTGCCGAATATATTTGGAAAAATAAAGTTTTAGTCCACACATAACCTTACAGGTAGGGATGCACACGATATTGGGATTTTGGCGATATCCGATATGCCGATATTTTAAAACTCATGTGTAGCCGATAACCGATTTCGATACCGATGTTAAAGCTGGACAAAAATAAGTAGTCATTGAAAATAGCAGTTTTGTTATCCATTTCTGACACTTTTGAAAATAATAAACTCAAAAATATATTATCATATGCTGATATCAAATAGATTTTTAAAAAGCGGTATCGATCTATTTTACTTTCAAAATCTCTTGGTGAAATTTCATCGTTCTGTTACAAACTCTCGTGATATTTTGCAAATTCTTGTGAGATTTTGTTAGTAAAATAGATCGTCGATATCCACGTCAATATCAACATATAAAAATATGGCAACATTTGGTGAATTTTACGGGGGATTTGGTAGCATAGCGATGACATATAGCAATATTTCATTAGTAAAGAGATTGATATGGTGTTTTTAAATGGCAATATATATCAGCATAGGAAGATATTGGGATATTTTAATGGATCAATATTTTTCCCTGTCTCTTTAGAAGTTTTAAGTCTGTAAAAAAGAAGTTTTTGAGGAAGAAAGAAGTTTTTTTTCTACTTTTTTTCTTTAGAAGCTGATCAAATATCGGGTTAAATATCGGTGGGGTGGGTCGATGTCAGATATTCAGTTTTAAGGCCGATACCGATAGGGGCCGCATTATATCGCGGCATCCCTACTTACAGGCATTACTGCAGATATTGGCACTTTAATTTTTCGGATTTTCAACCTAAATATAATTGTTAACTAGGCTTATTAACTTTAAACTTTTTAACTTTTCAATTAGCTTTTTACCTTTTTTTTTTACTTTGTTTTTTCAACTTAATTTCCAGTAGATAATCTATAATTTAGGGATCATCTAATTGGTCAAATGCCAAAATAAGCTGTGCAGCCATGTAGCAGGATCTTTGCTGAATAGATGGATATAGATCTAGTGCTTCTAGACCGGGGGTATGCAACTAACTTGCCCTATAAAGGTTTAAATCACATAAAAAATCCAAATGCTTTAATTAAAAAAATGTAACATAAAATCATAATCTAGAACATTAACTATAAATTGTTCCTGAATGTTGTGAAACATGTGGAGTGGAGACGCAGGCTGACAGGCTGGACTTTTAAACCATCCATTTACTGACTGTTTCATGAACAGAAATCTCCCAAAGCTAAAAATATTGCTTTTTCTTTTTTTTTAACGGTGCAGAACATTTTTTTCAGCCAGCAGACAGGCAGTGTGCAGCCACTAGTGGGGGGCGGGTGAAGCTGTGACATTTTATCCACCCTGCAGATGAAAAAATGAAGCTTTTTAACAGCTTTTAAAAGGTGGAACTTTTTCAAACTTTGCTGCAGTTTTAATTCCAGGAAAAGGCCCTGAAAATAAAACTTTCTCTGAATATTAAAGATGAACTGAAAGATGAAAAGTGAAAAAACAAATGTTTCCTTCTTGCTTTAAATAGGAGAAGCTGCAGCTTAGATCTGTTTTACATGTGGGGCCTTTCAGAAACACCAGGGATAAATCCAGAGAACAACAAACTGTTCTGAGCCAATCTATTTAATAAATATCTGCGATGCATTCAGGCCTTTTGGTTCCGTTCAGCTGATCTTCACCTGCAGGTGATTTTCTATCAAGTAAAAAACCTGCAGCAGATTGTTTTAAATCCAGCAAAGAATGAAGGGATTATGCATTTATTCTTACTTCTCTAATATTCGTCTTATTTTATTCAACTTAAAACAAAGATAGTGAGTTTTTAATTTGAAATAATTCATCAACACGGAAAAATTAATCTGGTTACATGAAGAAAAAATGTCCAATTCGGATACATAAATGTTAAGGATTTAAATATTTTACTTTCATTTGCTAAAATAAAACAACTTTTAATTTGCTTTTTTTATTATTAATTAAATTTAACATTTCTAAAAAATCCCTAAAATAATTAAACAAAAAAAAAAAACCCAAAATGAGGAAAAAGATATATAAAAATGTGAAAATCTACTTACATTCAATTTAAATAAAATCCCAGCTCTTTACTAAAAGTAGATTCTGAAATTAGAATTTGATTTTCTGTTTTATTAAAACCAGGGCTGAAACTATTAATTGTGATTGATTATTGAAATAATTATAAAATAATGTAGTAATCAATTAATCATTAGCTGGAGTATAGAGGCTTTAAAACCTGACAGAGTGACTCACTTAGAGCAGCAATTATACCAAGATTGGAAAATCATATATTAACATTTTACATTTAAGATTAAAACTTTTTCTTCTGTCAATCTGCTCCATCCGGAACTCCTCAAGTTGAAAAGTTTTAGTTCTATTTCCTAAACATTCTTCTTTAAGGAACCTTTGGCTATTTGATAATTAATCAAATGAATAATCGACAGATTAATAATGTGTAAATTAATGGTTATTTTCAGCCCTAATTAGAACTTTAAATGAGTTTAGCAGAAGGCAGCAGTTTGTTATTGACAGACAGTGAAGGCATAGATGTGTGTGGCATAGATTGGCTTTCCTTCCCAATCCCAGGATGTGTGATTGGAGCTGATGCCATGAAAACACCTGAAATGAGGCAAAGTTCAGATCGAGTTCAGGCTGTTTGCGGCAGAGGAAATGTGCTAATGAAGCCCAGCAGCCAAACTCATGTGCGGCAGCAGCAAAAACCCGCACAGATCAGCGCAACTTCTTTTTCACACTCAAGTAGAAACAAACCCTGCAGCAAAAACAGCAACAAGTGCACAAACTGAGCCCACACATCATGAACCCAACAACCCCTTCCCCATTTCTTTTTTTTTTTTTGAAGGCTCTGCTTTGTTGTTTACTCTCCTGCAGAGCGAAAAGCTTTTCAGAACCTCTGATCAGAAGCATGAAACCCAGAGAATGATCGCCTGAAAGTTTGGGATTAAAGCCTGAATGTGACCTGATGGCATAAAGACTGAGCTTCAGTCAGAGACTAACTTTTCTCCTCTGGACTAAAGCAACACAAACAACAGGACGTGCGCCGCGCCGCGCCGCGCCGCGCCTCGCCGCGCCGCTCCAGTCCTCTGCAGCGCCTCTGCAGCGCATACCTCCCAAATATTCCCCGGCTGGTTCCGACCCAGCAAACCGCCCAGAACCACGCGGCGCTGGGCCGCCGTGGCTCCCAGTAGTCTGCTCAAACTGCGCGGCCGTGGCTCCGTAACACGGTGTCCACAGCCTCCCGTGCGTCACTTCACCTCAAAGCCGCACACGCGCGTGGGGGACGCGCGGCTGCGTTAGAGAAGAGAGAGAAAAGAGCAGTTTACCCACCGAAAAGTTTCCAGCAGCGCATTAGTCAGTTGGCCTGGAAGTCCCGGTGAGTTCCAGCCTCCGCTGCCCGCCGTCCTGCTCGCTCTCTGCCGCCGCGGCTCCTCCTGCGTCCCGCTGCCGCCGCGTCCGTTTGATCCACTTTGGAGACTTTTCTAAAGTGTCCGCTGCGGGTTTTTCTCTGTATCCGAGGCCCGACTCTCTGCTGCTCTGCCTCTCAGGCTGCAGCGGAGTTATGGGGCGGTGAGCATTGTGGGAGCGTGACGTCACACCACTTTCACAAACTTTTTTTTTTGGAACCAGTCCCAGCAGCGAATGCTTACTGGTGCTTCAGCTGCAAACTGGGAGCCACATTAAACACCTGCTTCACAACAACAACAACAAAGATTCTTTTTTTCTTATTCCACTGATTTTATTTGTTTTTCCTTTAAAACTGCTTCCTAGTTTCAACTTTTCTCTCAATTATTTTTCTTCCAAGATATTAAATCCAACATGAAAGGAATCTGAAGCAGGAAAGTCACCAACCTCAACCTGAAAATTCAATATGGCGCCTGAAAATGAGCCAATAAACGCCTCATTTCCACTGATTCTCTGATTAAATCCTGTTTAACAAACTAATAACTTAGTCATTTATCTGTTAGTAAATATCAGCTTTGAATTTATCCAAAACAGAGGAAGTGATTATTAGCTTTGGTTGCTAACTAGTTAGCCTGGTCACAGCAGCTTTAACTGGATTCCTGCAGCTTCCTGCACAAAATAATAGATTTAAATAAGTTACTGTAGATTTGATTCTCATTTAATGCTTAAACAAAATATAAACAAAAATCAGGAGCAAAAAGAAACAAGAAACTGAGTCAGATTCTGACAAACATGACGTCAACGCTTCTGTATACGCTAAGATTTAAAAAAAGGGAATTATTTTCAAAGGATAAAGTCTACTCTAATGTAGATATATAGATTTTGTTTTATTACCATTTTTTTCTGACATGGAAAATTATGGGACAGGAATTTAGGGGCAAAAATCAATAATATTTGGAAAATATATATATATTTATCACAAGTTTCTAATGAAAAAAACACATGTTCCTAAAACAATGAACGAGGTAATTTGTTTTTTCTGGTCTTAGCATTTATATTTCTTTGTCAGTCATTATTTTAAATTATAATCATATATTTCATTTATTTCTTATTTGAATTTTTATTTTTTTTTTGAAAGCTAATATAACAAACTATTAAAATAACTTCTTTGTCTCTCAAAAATACCTCAGTTAGACTTTAATAAATACCAATAAATTACATCGTTTTTTCTAATATTTATTTCCTTTTGGCATAAAGAGTTTTACACAGAATCTTTTATCAATTAATTTCAAAAAGAGATGCTGTGTTCTATTCTTTATTTTAATTTAATTCTATTATATCTCCTGCATTTTAAAGATGTTTTTAAGAGCAAACTGAACCAGTTATCACTTTATATTTTATGTTGTTTCTTTCATAATAATAATAATAATAATAATAAAGTGAAAGTAAAAACAACATGGAGGAAAAGCAATATTTCTGCCCCCCATGCTCCAGCTGAAGTGGTTTCTCCCACCTTGTTTTTGTAACATATCTGCTGGGGGGGGGTGATTACTTCCAGGGCACATCAGCTCGTTTCCTCACCGCCCTGCCTGCGACCCCCTGCACCCCCCCTCAGGCCCAACATCACCCCCCTGAGCCCGCAGTGTCAATGTGCATGGAGTGGGGGGGCGATGATGCGTTCAAGTGCTGCTTCTTTAACTTGTTTCCGATTTCAGGCCGTTTGTAGTTTCATGACAAGAACAGCTGAGATCCTCCACAGACATGTTCACATTTAAAATATAAATGAATAAAAAAAATAATATAACATTTCTCTCATTAAAGAAACAAATTTATATATGTTTAACGTAACACATTTATATATGTATAGAAAAAGCCCACCTAATTTATTGATTGTTTTTAAATAAATTTTTTTAAAAAGTAGTATTTACTTTTTTTTTTTTTGCATTGTTTAAATCTATAAAACTTGTCGGTTCTATGTGGTTGTGTTGCTTTAGGGCCGACTAGCTATTTATTTCCTTAGATTAAAATAACAAATCACAGGCATTTATTTACAGATTCATTTCCGTGCGAAACTTTTCTCCAATTTAACAGCCAGATTTCCGACGGTACTCGAACGCAACAAAAGCCATTTTCTGCGTGTTGTAGAGGAGCGGGGTTCCACGCGTGGAGGGGCCACTTGGAGCCACGCGCTGCTTGTTCTTCTAACGTCACAACTAGTGAGAAAAAGATTTTTAGACCAAAAGCTTCCAGATTATTTTCATCTTCGCGTCACTTTCAGGATGTTTTTGTTTTAGGATAATCTAATCTGCTCCTAAATATGCAGAAAAACAACCAGATAAACTGTTTTAAACATCAATTCGCTGCGGAATTAATTCACCAAAATTCGGGAACGTTTCTTTTTAATAGAAGGCCAAGAAATGTAGGATGAAGAATTAAAGGTAAAGGAGAAAAACTGCAGATTGGAGCGTTTTTCCTCCAAAAGGCAGAATTTATCTCCCCTTTAAAACCGGCCTTAAGACAACAAACATTTCTGTAAACATGTCAGTAATTTAATGAAAAGAAACCATTTAATGAAAAAACTTAAATGATCTAATAATAATAAATAAATGTCAAAAATAAATGTGGATATTTGCATACATGTTTTTAAATATATATTTTTTAAATAACTATATTTCCTCCTTCATGCTTCTTTAGAAGCAGCTGAATTTAATCTGATGATTTTAAAAACTTGATTTTTTCACTGATTTCTGAAGTTTTATTCCCTATAAAAAAAAAAAAAAAATCTTTTATTGTAATTGTTAGTTTTAAAAAAAAAAGCTAACATTTTTTCTTTATTTTATTTTCATTTTTCTATCTTTTTTAAGTGATTTGCTAAAATAAGAGAGAAAAATCAACAACAGAGTCGACATGCATGAAAACATCAGCCTTTATTGGCTCCTCAGGGTTTATTTAAACTTAAATGTCACATAAACATCTAAACAACAACTAAAACTAGAAGCTGGACCTCAGCCTTTAGGAAATTCATCAACTTTTTCTCAGTTATTCTTTAAATGTAAAAAAAAAAAAAAAAAGATTAATATTAAACAGGTTAGAAAAAATGAGAGAAAAATAATCATGGACTCTAAAGAAGGGATTAATAAAGTGATTCTGATTCAACTTCATGGCGCGTCGCTTTTTTATTTCAAATAAAAAAATTTGTCTTTATTTTTTAGCTTTTATTTTACCTCCGACTTAAACTTTAATGACTCCATGTTTCCATTTTATCCTCTTCTATTTCAAACCAAAGCTAATTTTCCTTTTATTAAATAACTTTAGGCCTTGGGTACTCTGTCCTAGAAATTATACTTTAGCTGGAATTAAATTAGACTTAGATTTTTCCTGACTTCTAATTTAAATGTCTTTAAATGTAAAACATGGAGCTAAACTTGTTCTGAATAACAAACTTTACATGGAGATTTTTTTGTTTTATTTTTTATAATGTTAACTACAAACTATTCGAGTTTTGCTAAGCTTAGAGTAAGAAGATAATTATTGTAGTCTTAAATGTTTATTTAAAATCACATAATTTAAAAAATAAATTTACCCCAAACAGAGAGAGAGATAATCAGAGTTTTTAAATCTCTCTGGTTCTTCTTTTCCTTATAATTTGAACCTAAACAAACCTCCTAACAACCTGCTTCCTGATCTGTTTGCAGCTCTTCCTGCAGAAGCGGAGCTGCAATAAATCCTGATGTCTGCAGAAAAATGATCAGTGCAGATGAAATAACTAAACCATTTATTAAAGGTGTTTTCTCTTCTAATGGATCCTAATTCTGCACATATTTAACTGAACTAACTTTGATGTTTTCACTGTCTGACAGAAGCTTTTTGGTTTATTTTAAGTATTGGAGATGAACGGAGCAGGTAAATAATCTGACAGTAAAACCTGTGAGCTCATCCTAAGAAGGATGTTAGAAACTAAACGAAACGCTCAACTAGAACTAAAAGGTCCTTCAGGTGTCAGCGTGAGGCGGAGCAGACTGACATGTTAAAAGGAACAAGTCATGGTCGCAGGTTTGCATAGAGACCATAGAGACACGTCCCTACCTATAATTGGACATGAACAACATGTTTATAATTTACTATACAGCTGTAGTTGTTGCATAAGGAGCTATTTAAGCAGTCAGACAGTAAGCAATATAGGAAGATGATAAAAGGTTGTGTTATATTTAATCCTTTACTATTAAAAACACACTTTTATAATAGAAACATCATATGATTGTAGGAAACAGATATAATGCAGCAGGGCAGCCTCAGGGTGAAGCAGCTGCTGCATGATGGAAGAAATGTGTTTGGAAAGTTACCATAAAATTAGGGCTGAAACTTATGATTATTCTGCAAAATTGATTAATCTGTAGATTTTTGTTTTTTTTGAATCGCATCAATAATCAGATCAGTCAAAGGCTTCTTAAAGAAGATGTTTTATGAAAATGAAAACAGGTGAAACAGAAACCTTTCATCTTGAGGAGTTCTGGATGGAGATTATTGACAGACTAAAACTTTTTTTAATCTTAAATGCAAATTCTTTTACATATTTTTTCCAATCTTGGTATAACTCCTGCTCTAAGTGTGCTCTGATTAGTCGGCTAAAAGGCACATTTTAGTGGCCCTATACTCTAGTTTACGATTAATCAATTACTAAATTAGTTAACAACAAATATTTAAATAATTAATTAATATGATTAATTGTTTCATCCATAGATAATATACATGAAATGGGCGACAAAGTAACTACAGCCCAGATGTACAACTTGTAGAGTGAAGTTAATATTTTAAATGCTCAGTGTCGTCCTTCTTATAGTTCCAGTGCTCATTTAAATACATTTATTTAACGTCCCTTTAATGTATTATTATGCATGATACAGAGAGAGCAGATTAGATAAAAAAAATAAGAGTGTGGATAAATCCACATCTAACAGACATATTTAGACTATATTTGGTTAAATAGGAACATATTTACCTTCTGTCTTAGGTGCTGGTTAGTTTAAATGCAAACCTTTTCAAAGTGGAAAAAAGTCCTAATTCCAGATTGATCAGAGCCAGTGATGCTTTAAACATTGATAAACAACATCTAGTGAGTGTAGTGCTAATAAGATTTATATTAATGTAGCAGAAATGCTGCTGTTCTCTTTAAACAAAATGTGCCCTGATTCTCAGATTAAGCATAAAAAAAGAGCATGAATATTTTTGCAAAGGACCAATGAAACTGAAGACCAATAGTGTCCCTAACAGAGTTCAAATCAAACCTACGCCCTTGGAACTAACTAACTCTTAAAGGTTCATGATGACACTTTATTTTCCAGCAAAGCAAATTTATTTACTGTTAAATAGTTATTATTTTACACAATAAAATTGTAAAAAAAAACAAAACAGAAAAGCACAATGGCAGCCTTTAAAAAACAAATTGCAGCTGGTTAGCTCAAGTGGTAAGTCCCCCATCCTGCAAACAGGAAACCTTCGCCATCCCAGCTGGGGGGAATGAGCTTGCCAGTGTGGGTCCTTAGGGAAAGACCCTTCATGCTGATGCCTGCTTTGGCAGCGGTGGAATGACCGTTAGCCCCTGGGCGCCACACAATGATCTCCAATGTGATGGGTTAAATGGAGCAGGAGCAGCAGCAGGAGCAGCAGCCATGTCTCAGCCATCAGGCCTGATGTGACCAACAGGGAAGCCGTTGTGCTTCAGGCATCGATTTGGAAACATCACGGCTCCTTCCAGGTCGCCTCCATTTGAACCTGCGCTTCTGTCTGCCAGCAGCAGGGACAGTTTGCTCACATCTGGAGTGGATTTCCTCGCCACCAGAGGTTGCTGTCTGTTTGTGGGGCGGGTTTACTTTAGCATCCTTCTGTCCAGACCTGGCCTCAGCAAATATCCTGCTACACGGCTACGCTACATAGCTGTACATCTGATTTTGGCATTTGACCAATTAGATGAGCCCTGAATGATAGATTACAGAATACTGGGAATTAAGCTGAAAAGAAAATCAAGTTAACAAGTCAAGAAAAAAAGGTAAAAAGCTAATTGAAAAGTTAAAAAGTAAAGTTAAAAATTATTTTTAGGTTGAAAAACTAAAAATTGAAAGTGCCAGTATTAGCATTAATGCCTCTAAGGTTATGTTGGATCATGAATTTCTTCTAAAAGCACTTTTGTTATTTTTCTTTATGTTTTCAGGCAAGTTGGTGTTTCTTGTTATGACATTGACATTAATTACTGCAATCAAAACATCCAGATTGTTTTAATGTATCAAAGGTAATAAGGTCTGATCCCAATAACAGTATTGGCTTTAAATTTAGATTTTCAAAGTATTGAGTATAAAGGGTTAATGCCTGATTTTATTGTCGCCTTTAGAAGATGGATGCTCGCTTTAGGACGGCGCTTAGAAAGCTCCCTCCTGCCAGAATGATGTAACTCGCAGGCATCTGGCCTGAGATAAACTGTGGAGGTCTATCTCCTTCTGGGGTCTCTGGTGGAGATCACGCCCCAGCAGCCTGCAGGGAGCCACTGCTGCAGGTTGATAAGGTGGAAGGGTGGAGCTCAGCCTCCGACCGGTGGAGTCATGAGAGCAGGCTTTCTGTAGACATGCTAGAGACTGGAGGAGAAGAAAACCTGAAATACTTTTTATTTTCACTAAAGTTTCTGGGATATGTTGGAGATTCTCCAGTTCCTCTCTCCTGTGGAAAAGATGGAATAGATTTATATAAATCCATCATTTGAGCAAAAACTCATAATTTTATCTACATTTTATCCTCCGTGAGAAACAGGAATCAATGCTGGAAAATATTAGATTGTTTTTTTGTTTTGTTTGTTTTTTCTTCCAGATTATATTTGCAGGATTAGAAAAAATATGTTTTTGTTCTGCCGGCGAAGCTGTGAATTCAGGATAAATCTGTTAAATGAAAATGTGTTTTACAGGATTTCTGCAGAGCAAAAAGGAAGTTTGTAGCCAGTTATCAGGCTCAGCATGTTCATCAGGGAGCGATGCTTCATCAAAGGCCTCCCAGGCCTGGATTTTTAAACGTTTTACTCCACCTAACCTTAAAGTGTTACTCCAGCTTTATCACAAACTCATAAAAAGGTTAGTTTTTCTTTAAAATGTAAGGAAAATCTTGATTTAAAGCCTAAAGGAAAAGTCAGCTCATATTCAGAATTCAAACTTCTGAAAGTTCTTTAAATCTGAAATGATTCCATCCTGTTCAATAAATGATCAGTGTTTTTAATTCAGAGTAATTTTCATGTGAATGTGCTTTTACTGGGCATCCATGTTTGTCAAAGAACACTACTGCCACCTACTGGTTAGTGACATTGTCACGGTCATGGTATCGGCTGTTGATCAAGTCCAGTGCTGTATCACAATTGTTTTGTCTAGCAACGCTATTATCCAAGTCATCTTGAAAACATTCTTCTTTCAAATGTTGGCTACATATTACAGGGTTTTTCTCTGGCCAGAAGTTCGATGGGTAAATCATCCTCGATCAAGTTGGCGATCCAACGTGACCCAGCAACCCGTCCGGTGGAGGATCAGGAATCAGAAAGGTGGAATAACTCTTTTTTTCCACTTTTGCCGATGTATTCCAGCATCCAGCTGCCATGCACGTGGGCATTGTCAGTTTCACTATAGCTCTGGTGAATTTCAATGGTGAAGTCCTCTGGAAATCTTCAATAATTGTTGTTGATTGCAGATGTGTCTGAAGTAGTTCCCATTGATTTAGCTTGGAAAGCGGGGAGAATGGCGCTAGGCTTACCGCACCGTGGCGTCACTGCTGGAAGATGGCAGGAGGGGAGGGGCTACTATATATGGGCAAAAATGGCCGCTCCCAGACTCACTGATCGCCATGAAAATTATTGTTTTAATCTTTTACTGATTAACGCTAAATTCATTAAATCACTGTGAATGTATTAGTTTTAGGAATACTGCAAAACAATCTAGAAATAATTCAAAATGTCTTAAATCAAGTGTTTTTTCTTAATTTGAGTTGGTAAATAAGATTAATTGCCAATGGAATGAGGATTTTTACTCTTCAGATAAGGTAATTAGATAATATACACTGGAAATTAGACAAAGAAATAGTTTTTTTTCTTATTTTAAATGTAAATGGTCTTGTTCCATTAGCAAAGTTAGGGTTAGGGTTACCTCCTCAATTCATGAAAAAATGACTTATCTAGATTTAGATTTTTTCCAGTGTATAGGTAATGATCCATCAATTATTCCTTGCTTACTGGATTTTTCCTTTAATGAAGAAGCAGTAAAAATTTCATGTTAGACATGATTCTGCTCCCAGTCATCGGCAAACAACCTAATTTTGAGGACGAAAGTAGCGAGGTGGTGCATGGCGCGTGTTTCTAAGTCGCTTGTGGAGAAATGTCGTGAGTAACGAGGAAACAGGAAGCAATTCGTGTGGGATGGAAGAAGGAAATAGTGACAACGAAGAAGACTGGAAGAGAGTCGCGTCAAAAAATGAGAAAAATGAGATTAAAGAAAATATAATGGTAGAAAAATGTTCCTTTAATAAGGTAGAGCAGTAAAGCTTCTGGCCTGAACAGTTTTTCCTGCATTAATTTTATTTTATACTTTAAGTAGTTTTAAAAATGGTACTTTTACACTTTTACTAGAATAAAAGCTAAAGTTGATCCTCTAACTTTTATAAAAGTGTTTTAATCAGTAGGATTTCTACTAAGGAGGAATAAACATGAATACTTTTGGACGCCCTCTGATCCTTGTTACACGTTCACAGTAAAATGTTTGCTTGCAGAACTCAAACATCGTCTGAGTTCCTCAGAATCAGGTTATCAATCAATACTATTGAAAGAAAATAGAGTTTAGACTTTTTATAAGATATTTTTTTTAACCTTTCCTGCATTGTTTTTGTTAAGTTGATCCTCTTAACTTCTACAAAAGTGTTTTTAAACAGCAGGATTTCTACTGGAGGAATAAACATGAATAGTTTAAAAAAAAAACTGATAAAAGGGACGGGAAAAATCTAAAGCGGACAAAAAAAATTGTGTTTTTTTTTTGTTGGTTTTAATTAAGTTTTTACCTTAATCTAAATCATCAAACACATTTTACTTGTTTAGAAATGAACTCATTTTCTGAGATGAAGCCATTTTAAATTTAAAGAAATCTGCCTGATTTGAAATATTTAATTGAGACTAAACAGATCAATCATTACACTAAAAAAACTATCTAGAAATAAGTACACATGTCTTAAATTCAATTCAATTTCCCCTTAATTTTGTGCAGGTAGCTAAGATGATTTGCCAAAAGAGTGAGTATTTTTACTCTTTAAATAAGATAATTAGATAATAAAATAATTGTAAATTGTCTTGTTCCCTTTGGCAAAGTGTCTCACTTACCTGCTCAATTCAAGAAAAATTGACTTATTTTAAGAAACTGTGACTTATTTATATTTAGTTTTTTTGCAGTGTAGATCATCTCTACTCTGATCCAAATGTTGCTTTTTATTTTAATGATTTTAAAGAGAAATGCGCTCGTTTTGAAAAATAAACACCCATTTCTGGTGGTCAAAGTACCATAATTTATTTATTTTCTTCCTCTTTTTTAATAGAAATCATCTCCACTCTTCTTTCCCTTTGAACTGCAGAGATAGGATGTATTAACCAAAGCTGCAGACGTTGAGAGCTGTTTGGACATAAAGGAGAGCAGTGATGCAGCGTTGGGATGAACTGGAAAAGCAGCTCTGCACCATCCGCTAGCAGCTTAAAGCACACAGTGGAAAACTGGGGGCAACCTCAGTGACATACATGTGTGCACATTTCCTAATGAGCTGCAAACGTCTTCCTCTGCAGCACGCAACGTGAGGTGTTGAGTAAGGAGGAACTCAAAGGCTGCAAAAGGGGAAATGAAATTGTTAGTGGCTCCAGAAGTAGAAACTGAAACCAGCAGGACTTTTCCAGGCTTCAGTCCCATCAGTGGGATCCGGGATGGGGAGAAAGCCTCCCTCATTCCCTCTCTTTCATTCTGGGGCTGTGAGTTGTGGTTCTCTGCATTGTTATCATTGCTGTCATCGCTAACAATGAAAAACAGTGTGTGTTCAGGGGGTGGGGGAGGAGCAGACACAGAACCACACAGGAAAAGAGGGAAAGAGCAGCCAGCTGTTGAGCGTCAGCAAAAAAAAAGCGAGTAAAGAAGGAGAAAATGTTGGATTAGTTGGAGGATGCAGAGGGACTGAGGCTGCTAAGGACCTCCTCCTCTCCTTCTTCTCATAAAATAACTTTCCCTATTGTTGTTTTAGCTCCAAGTGAAGTTTGTGACATCTTAATAATGTCTTCTCCTCCCAGAGTCATTACCAGCTGCAAACTGCATGCAGATCAGAGCGCCTGGTTCCTCAGCTGCTCTTTAATGCAACATGTTTAAGTAATTATCAGTTGGTTGAGTCAAACAAGGCCGGCTGGCAGACAATCCACACCTCCAAATCAAAAGTTTCATGGCCGCACCCTTTCAGGCCTGCTGCGCTCGCCGCGTTCAGGCATGTTGAGCACACATGTGAAGATCCACTGATGAACAAATAATGACAACGTTCTGGGAGCACCATGTAAAACAAATACGCCACATTTCACTCTATTAACGTCATTAATCAGTGTCGCCTTTTGGCTTTAGCTTTATTTTTGTTCTGAAATATTGATTTCCCAAAGTGGATCTGAGCTGCATTCACAAGAGGAAGGAGATGCAAACTGAGATGCACAGATCTGTCCAAACAGATGGGGAACTTCTTAACTAGACTGCTTCTGCAGAAACATCAAACACTCCAGCAGCTTTGTGGGAGATTTCACCACAGAAGCCATTTTATAGGCTTCCTGGGCTAATTAGCAATTAGCTTTTAAAGAGTCGTTGTTAGCCTGCATGATGGTGTGTTTCATTCGCAATCAGAAGTCTGCATTTCTGGGCTGGAAATCAACCCCCAAGTGGCTCCACTGGTCACCAGTCTCACCAGTATCCTATTGCCCACACTGAGTGGAGAAAAGCTGTGGATGCCCAGAGAGAAGCCCATGCTCAACACTGAGGGGCCCAGGATTTGAACCAACAACCAACTGGCAGAGAAACATAAGCAACATGGGAGCAGCTGCTTCAAACTGGGAAAAAACGATTAAATATTAACTTTCAAAACAAAACAAAGCTGCACTGAAGACGAACATTAAAATAGAGAATAAAATAAAGAGGCTAAAACTGGGGAGTGTTGGCCTAGTGGTTAGAGCAGTGCGGTGTGCTGTGAGAAGGTTGCAAGTATCCGGTTCGATCCCCACAGACTGCCACTCTGGGTCCCTGAGCCAGACCCTTAACCCTACATTGCTCCATGAGCGCTGCACAATCACAGCCCACTGCTCCTTAAGGAGATGGGTTAAATGCAGAGAGTTGAACGCAGTGTTTCCTGATTCCTGCTGCAGGAGAGACATAAGAGCTAACCCAGCTCTGCTAACTGCCTAACAATGGGGGCCCCGATCGCTGTTCGCCAAAAGGAGCCATTAGAAGTCCGCCCGACCGCGGACCTCACCTGGAGAGACAGAGCAGCGCTTCAAAGCGAAGTGCTGCTCAAAGCCGCTGCCACGTGCTAACCACAATCGTGAAGCTAAAGGAATACATCTCCGCGTGCTAATGGGTGAAAGTTATAAAATTAACTCCCTTGCAAATCGCTTCTTTTTGTTGTATTTGGATTGATCCAAATCTCTTTGAGTTTCTGTTGGATGAATGGACGAGACCGAAGGCAGGCCTGCAGAAACCAGACAGAGCTGAAGGCCTTCCCTCCCACTGAACCTAAAACCGTGAACTGCATTCCCCCCCTCCTTCCCATCTGATGCTTAATAAGTGCTCTGATTGGGTGAACTATACGTAAAATAGATAGCCGTGTTGGTGTTATTATTTGAAATAAGCTTTTTGATTCAACTGCTAATGGTTAAAGGTTTAACTGAATGCTAACGCTCACTACTAATAGCTAGTTGCTACATTGTGAGCTAACCCTCTCTGTGTTTCAGTTGGACCCGACCAGAACCAGAACACCTTTTGCTTAGTTTCAGTAGTGTTTGGTGTTTTGCTTAGTTATTAGATATAATACTGCGTGATTGTAGCTAATAAAGGTACCACTGTATTTTAACCTGTTGTCTTTTGTGTTCAATTTTCACAGTGAACGATTTATCACTCAGGTTGGATTCACTCTTCTTTCAGTAGCATCTGAATGAACAGAGACACATTTATTTGGTTGGTGATTAATAACGTTGCTAAGAGCCACAGCCTAAATTACTAAATTGGTGAAAGACAACCTGATTTTTAACAGCCAGATTCAGGAGTCTAACCCTTTTAGGAAAGGTCAGTAAGCAAATTAGTTATAATCATACAACAGTTAATAAATAACTAGCTTTACAACTGATTTGAATGACCTATTAATTAACTAACTCCCTG
>JAGKQL010000036.1:7089751-7112087 GCA_018398635.1 Cyprinodon brontotheroides
CTTTTTCTTGCCTTCTGTCGCCTGTTTTTAGGTTTCTGCAGCCTCTGATTTAAGGAACATGATCAGGTTTCTAAAAACATCCAAGGAATGCAGCCCCCCCCACCCCCACGTTCATTTTCAAGACCCCGTTTACACAAGAATAGCATTTTTACAAGTTTACGCTTCAGCCACAAAGTATATAAATATTCCCATCATCCCGGTGAACTCCTCTCCTCTCACCGTGGATATTTTTCTCAGGATGCGGTGAGTTCAGGCAAGAAACAAAGAGGAAAATTAGCAGTAGAAAAAAAAAAAAAAGAACGTAAAATGGCAGCGGCTCCATTGGAACCTATAGATTTCTGTGAGCAAAAGCCGGGCAAACAATGCCTGTTGTTTTAAGCTGAGCTGACGTTGCCAAACTTAGAGATTGTTTGTTGCTGACCCCATCTGAATGGGAGAGAGGCGGTGGGCGGACGGACTGGCTCAGACCACGAGCTGCACCGGTCGCTGGCTGTTTGTGCATCAATGCGTAGCCTGGCTGTAGAACAGGGCCCGTATTGGATGGAGGTTCACCACTTTTTTTTTGTTTGTTTCCTTCTTCCTACTTTTAAAAGTGACAAAAGTCCAGACCAAATAAGGCAACATCCCCGACTTTACATCAACTTGATGCTTCGTTTGGATTCGCCTGTTTTATGGTGGAAGTTTAGAATAGTGAGATTTGCAGAGAAAGGAGGTGTTGATTGTTTGAACTTCTGTTCGTCCATTTCATCCACTGAACTATCGTTATTCATCTATGACAATGGAAACTCGCTTTGCATTCTATGACCCCTTTTAAGATCTCAAAGGCACCTTCCATGTGCCTGTAGAGCAGCAGCTTCTATGTGAACCTGGATGGGGGGTGTTTGGATGCTGTAAGGCAGGGTTCCTGGGAATATTCCTCTGGTTTTAGCTCTGCCTAAGGGTTTAATAGAGAGGAATCATTTTTAGAAGAGCAGCTGATTCGTCTGCGTTAGCATTAGCTGCTCCTGCTAATAAGCAGGTGGTCATAATGTCAACACGTCTGCTGCACAGATGAATGTTTCTCTGCTCGATAACGGCGATCGGTTTAGTCCGACCAGAGATGCTCTGTGAGGAGGGATCCAGCATCCAGCGTCAGGAGGCCGGCGGCTGTAAAAGTCTGCATGTTTGTTGTGTCTGTCGGAGCTGAGCTCTTTAAACATGACGGAGCAAGAAAAGAGAGAGCGGCAGTGGAGCTGAAGGCGGTTGGCGTTGGGCCCGCTGGCACGGCGCCCACATCTCCAGCTGCTGCTGAGCTCCGTGTCACGGCCAGGACTCCCCGCCAGAAGGGCTTCCCCCCCCAGACCCTCTGCAGCACACATCCTGTTTTCTCCAGCCAGAAGATAAACGCTCCACGCTTTGGGAAAAGGAAACCATTATCTTTCAAAGATCTGACTCTGATAGTTTTTCTTTGTTTTGTTTTTTTTTTTCACTTGGAAACAAAAAGTGATTAGAGGGTTGGGTTACCTTTAGCAGGTGCTTAAGATGATGTCAGAGAGATAATCTTTAGCTTTATATGATGTCTTCAGTTTAATCACCAGAATTAGTTTGACTGACAGTTTATCTCGGTGTTAAAGTGAACATGTTCACCACTATAAAACCGGCATCCGTTCCCTTGGCAACCTCTCAGTGTTTCCTGTCTTCACCTTGGTACCTGGACTTCAAAGTAAAAGCATTGTAGACGTTTCAGAGGATTTAATAATGAAGCTGAAGCTGGATCAGCAGCAATAGCTGAATGCCCAGTATTACTGCACCATTTTGTTTCTAGGCCTTGTTTTATCATCCTCACCCTAACCTTTATTTTTAGTTTATTTCCCGTTTTTTTTTTTACCTAAAACAGTTGGTTTTAAAGTCCTGCAGAAACAGATTTTTTCTTGTTGAATATTGTGAGATGTTGTAAAACAGACTGGCGACTCCACTGTTCAGGGCAAGTGGAGCAGGCCATAGACTTGCTGAGCTACAGAGCAACACCCCACCATGGATGATGGATCCACTCATTCATTAATCATTAACAAGGTCTCTAGAACAGGAATTATACCAAGATTGTATAAAAAACTAAAACATTTTGCATTGGGGATTTAAAAAATTAGTCAGTTCTACTCTATAATCCAAAACTCCTCAAGTAGAAAAGTTTTAGTTTTACCTGTTTTCATTTTGTAGAAAAATCTTCCTAGAGGAACCTTTGATTATCCGATTATTAATCGATTAATCGAAACAATAATCAACAGATTAATCAATTTGCAGAATAATCGTTAGTTGCAGCCCTAATCTAATACGATTTTACTAATTGATAAATCTTGATTAGGATTATGAGATAAATAATTTGCCATTTTTATTTGTTTTCAAACTGCCGCCTGAGGAGGATCTGGTTAAATAATATTTATAGACAGATACAATTTTTCTGTATAGTACAGTTATTGACTATTTTACCAAAATCAATTGACCACATATAGTTCCCAAGTGGTCCTTAAAAAGTCTTAAAAGGTACTGAATTCTTCAAAATAAAACTAAGGCCTAAATTGCATTAAAATGTCTTAAATCAGTCTTTCTAGGTCTTAATTCATTTTTAAAACATAAATAGGATTATTTTTTATTATTCAACTTACATTTTTGCACCTTAAATAAAACGCTAAAATCGATTCCGCCCCGATGAAGGAACTAATAAAGCGCTGTTTGTGCCAGAGCCGGTTGATTTTGGGAGATGCAATCATTAACTTTTTCTGGAAAATATGATCAAGTGTAAATGTAACTTCAAAATTGTCTCCAACCAAGAGTTTTCTCCATGGCTAAAACCAGGGAACATACATGAGGCTCAAGCGCAGTGGAGTCGCATTATGTTTGAAGCTACGTAAACACAAAGCGTCAAAATGGTTGTATGGAAAATGAAACAGCGGTGGCTTCAGTTTAGTTCCACGCTTGTGTTCTGCAGCGCTTCCACTTATCACCAAATCAAACATATCGAAGAACCATACAAAGAAAAAATAGCTGCAAAAAGACTTAGCACTGGTTATGTTGGGGCTTTAAGAAACTGAGAAACTAAGAAACAAAAGTTTGTGAATTCAGTTAAATAATTGTTCAAATATATCTGTCATTTGTGTGTTTTTAGCTTTCTTCCTGTATGGGAAGCTTTTCAACATTTGAAACATTAGCAGTGGTTTATGTTAAAATAAACCTTTGGGTTAAGTTGTTGCAAGCAGGTTTTTCTTTAGAGTTTTACTTGATGTGAATTGGTCTTAAATTTTTCTAATTTCAAGTGGCATTAAAAAGTCTTAAAAAGTCTTGAATTTAAACTTGCCTTTATGCTCTAGGAACCCTGATTTAATTCAGTTATTAATTCAATTGATTGTCTTAGTCCTAAACCTTAGAATTATGTAATAATCAAAATCTTTGCATTTAAAGCACTTAATGCAAAATGCACTAAAGTTCTTGACAGTTTTCCGTCTATTTAGCTAAACTAAATATATTAATCCAGGATTTATTCACCTACTAACTCCTGAAGTTTAGATTTTTCTGGGGCCACTTTGGGGCCTTTTTTTTAGGAAACTGTAGATGATAGACGGTCACCTGGAAAGACGCTTTTATTACAACCAACCTCTGGTTTTGTCAGCCAGTTATCTGGGAGGGAGACGATCCCGGTTTGATTTTCTAATCGGTCTCTTCCAGACAGATGTGTGTTTTCCAGATGTCTGTCTGAGCAGAGACTGAAGCTAATTATGAGTCGCTCTGATTGGGACGGTGACGCTTCGGATCTCGAACATGGCGCAGGGTGGGGATGTGGTTTGTGTCGGGGAGAGCTGCGGCGTAACGCCGGGTTGGATTAACATGCATGCATGCGGCGCTTATTTTGGCAGGTGCCGCCCAAATGTTTGTCGTCTGCGGTAACCGCAGCAGGAGGCAGAGGGAGAGGAAGGAGGGAGAGTTTGGCCTAACTGGAGAAAAATAAAACTTCACATTGACGTATTTCACCAATAAAGATAAGATTAAAGGGAAGATCCGCCATTAAAGGTGGATGCAGCTTTTTGTACCGCTTGTTTTGGTTTATTCCATATTCATGTTTCCAGATGTATTCATCTCTGTTTCTCTTTCCACCAAAGCGATTCTTTGTACGTTTTAAACGCTGCTGAGGGACAAAGCTCTTCCTGCTTCTGATTGGACTCAGCTGGAGCTTCGTCGGCTCAAAGTGGGAGGATTGATTGGAGGCTTTTAGGTAGGAATATTTAATAGGGTGTCCACCTTGGTGGAACACATCTTTAGGCTTTATGCAGCATAAGGGAGAGTCTAGGGGGACCCTCACCTGGAAAATGTAGGAATTTAGACTCTGAAATGCTTTTTCCTGCATGTTGAGGTGGAATGCAGCTAACTTTTAGTGTTTGTTTCAACACTGGAAGTATGTGTGCTTGAATAATTCAATTCAATTTGTTTCTATAGCACCAATTTACAACACATGTGATCTGAAGACACTTTGTAATTCAACCAGATCACCACACCAAGCATGCGTATAGCGACAGTGGAGAGGAAAAACTGGCTGTGTCCACTGATGCCAAAATACCAAAGTTTGACTCTTAAACTCTAAACTTTGTTCATGTCAAAGCAGCGCCGTAGAGCTGAGTAAGATTTTACTAGTAGGAGTTAATTTTTCCCTTTCTGACTCACTGACTGCTGTTGGAACAGATCAAGCTAAAAAAACTCTGGTTTTAAGTCATGAGCTGATTGCTTGATGCAAGTCTATGATTTTCATTTGTTTCAATTAGTTGGTTGTATATCTGTTGGTTTAGCCAGAGGCATCCAAAGTATTAATGTTTATTCCTCCAGTTTAAATCCTGCTGTTTAAAACATTTTATTCAAGTTAGAGGATCAACTTCAAATTTTTAAAAGTACCATTTTTAAAGCTACTAAAAGTATAAAATTTAAAGTAATCCAGGATAAACATTTTTCTACAAATATTAAATGATAACTTCCTTAGACTTTATTTTCTTAGTTTTATAACTAATGGTAACAGCGTCACATTTAACTTTGCATCATCGTGAAAAACTGTGTATTTTGGTTTGTGGTGAGCAACAAGTTGGGGCAGCACCGAGTCCAACCATAAAGAAAATAATTGTCCGGATGAAACTAATAATGGTTTTTATTTTTTTAAACACCAACAGGCCAGAATGAAAACGAGCTTAAATGAAACAAAACTAACAAGTCTATTTCTAAAATGTGAGGATTAGAAGGAAAAAGTTTTCTGAACTATAATTTCCTCCAGTAAAGTATAGATATGTAAGGTAACCAAGTATTTTTACTTTGTAACTTGACGCCTCCGGCTGTAATCTGAAGTTGTTTTTCATAAGTTTGGTTGATCGTAATTCTGACTTTTTCTAAAACATGAACCCCGCTGTGGGAATCAGGTCAGGTAGTTTTTATATTATTTTATTTAAGGTCCTAAACTTCAGGTTTAGTTATTAATCCAGAATGCCTGAAGTGGAAGAGTTTTAGTTTCTCCTGGTTTGATTTCGTAAAACATCTTCTTTAAGGAACCTCTGGCTGTCCCATTATCAGTTGATTAATCGGAAAATAATCGACAGATGAATCATTTTGCAAAATATTCATTAGTTCCAGGCCAATAAATGAATAATTATCACTCTGGGATCAGCACCAATCTGCAAATCATCCCTCTAGAACAATCAACGGATTGTTTTTGTTCACAGAAGAACATTTTCTCCTGATTAATCAAAGTCAAATCTTTTAATGAACTATAAAGGAAATTAGTTTGTTCTACTGGGAGCAAATTGAATCTAAAACCTTCATAATGTTGACAGGGAATAACATTAACAGACACACAGGATCCCTTAAACATTTCTCCCATTTTTCACTTCAAAATATATCAAACCATAAAAAATAATCAAATATAGTTTGATAAGAGTAAAACCAGAAGAAAATCTATTAGAACAAAGATGGCATCCTGAACGCTGATAATATAAAACTCTGTTCAGAGCCCCCCCCTTCAGTGTCCCACCATATTGGATCAGTCCATTTGCTGCACATGTTCAGAAAGGTCCAAACAGACAGCAGCAAAACCATTTGAAAACAAACCATGCAAAGAGCAGTGTTGCTAATAACTTAGCGCTTTAGTCGCTAGTCGCCATGAATTTACACCACTTTTCAGACCCCTCTAGCACTTTTGATTTCTAAAAAGCTCCTAGCCAAATCTAGAGACTTTTTTCTGCTGGTACTGGAGACTTTGAGACAACACATCTAAAAGCAGTTTTAACTCTAGTTTCCAGAGCTGAGATTGTAAAGGAGACTCTCCTCTGATTATTTATTTTGGCCTTTTGGAACACTCCACAGGAAGGAGCAATCAGCTAAGTGAGCTTAGAGTGCTTGGAAAAATCTTTCATTCCTTTAGAGACATGTAACATGAAAAGTCACGTGCTGAGTACAAAACACATAGAGAGGAAAATGCAAGAAGAAAAGGGACAAGAAGAGAGGGATTGACAACCTAGGAACAGGATAATGACATGTCATTGCCCTATTAACATTTCATATCTGCAGAATGGGGGCTGTTCTATGTGTTGTCTTCTCTGACTCAGAGGGCCCCCTGCCTGCCTTTGCCTAGGGCCCCAAATTTCCTAAATTCACCCCTGCCTGAATCCATCTAAATAAAACATTTTCCTAATTATTATTATTTTTAAACATCTGCTTTACTGAGTCTGTTGTTATTTTTTAGGTTTTAAAATAAGGGAAAAGGATCAAATCTTTCGTAAAAGGTGGATTGCTTTTCCAGGATATTATTTATATGAAATGATATAAAACCTCCACATGGTTTCCATGGAAACTATAAGATAAAAAAACTTGTAACTGGTTATTTTATGACATCCTGTTTGGAAAATGTAAGTCTGCATTTTTTAGCTGGTTCCTTATTATTTTGGCTACTGTTGAATAGTCCCGGTGAGCATGCACTGTCCTAAGACTGGTTTGTTTCCATTCGTGGGTTCTACTGTCCTTTCATCAATACCAGGAAATAGAAATAAACTAGAATAGAATTAGGGTCCAGAAAGCTGCAGGTTTCAGTGTCCTGATGCAGATAAATAAACAGTGTTACAGTCTGCAGCCTATTTTTAATCTGTGATTAAATAAATTGATTTGAAATGTCAAGGCACCGACAGGATGAGCCAGGAAACCCTAAAATCTCTGGCAGGTTTGTGCTCTGAGCCTCCTGGGCTTCCTGTGTCTGAGCAGTTTTAGAGCGGAGTGTGTGACGGCGTTTGCAGAATGATCTGTGGTCTTACAGAAACATTAACAGCGTCAGATAAGCAGGGTGGGCTGGGTGTCGACCTCAACGCCCCGGCTGACCCCGCCGCAGGGCTAATAAAGCTCAAACGCTCTCAGACTCACAAATAAACAAACATTGGTTTAAGTTTAACAAGAAGCAAACATGGCCGTCTGACTGGAGGAACCACAACTTTCAGTTCTAGTCAGTTTATTTCTATAGCTCCAATTGGATCATCATGTCATCTCAGGTCCCTTTATAGAGACGATTCTATTCAACCAGATCATCCAGTCAGGTTGATTCAAAGTTTTCTATCTAAGGAAAACCAGCTGATTGCATCGACTACATTGATTCTTCAGCAATCCCTCACACTAAGCATGCTTAGAAGCAATAGGGAAAGAGGAAAAACTTCCTTTGAACAGGAAGAAACCTCCAGCAGAAATCCAGACTAGATTGCAGTTTGTTGCTTTTAATATTCCCCCACACACACACACACACACACACACACACACACTGAACCAAAATGGCTCTGGACACACACACGCCACACACCACATGTTTGTTCTGCTATATGTAGTGAGGACCATGTGTTTACTTCCATTGATTTTCAGTCATTTTTAACCCTTCCGGTATTATCTAACCCTAAAACTAACCATTACCGATGCATACCTCACCCTAACCCAGCTGACATCTTAGCTCTAAACCTACCATTAGCAAAATACCCTGTGAGGACCAGAAATAATTACCTCACTTTTAAAATAATTGGTCCTCATTGTGATGGTGAATTTGGAAATATGGTCTATACAAGTGCACACACACACACACACACACACACACACACACACACACACACACACACACACAGGGAAAGTGGCAGTTAGGGAGATTGATGATCTAACAGCTCTTTGGCGCTCAGGCCCCGGCAGGAGGCATGAAGGTGATTGGCTGAAGAGGAATGATGACTTTATGGTGATTGACTGGAGCAGAGGTGCAGGTGATTGAATGCAGGTGCTGCTGGGATGAATCAGCTCCAGACCGACATGATAAGATCAGAGTTTGATGTCGGAGCGATCTCCACGTCCAGCATCGGATCAGGGCAGTACGGTAACTACGACCAAGTAACGATGCGTTCAGGGTCGAATTCAGAAACTTTACAGAAAACTAATCTATTCAAGGTTTCTGATATAATTTTATAGATAAAACATGTTTTATCCATTTGATTTCAGTTAACTTTCCATTTATCGGAGCTGCCTTTCTAAAATAGAGATTTATTGAAGCTTCTGCTTCTTTTTCCTGTTTTTGTCACTTTTTGCAGCAGTTTTGGTCCAGATTAGGGGTGAAATGGTTCACAAAATCCACGGTTCGTTCACGGTTTCGTGGTCACGGTTTTCGGTTTGGTTCGGTATATGTTGATTGTTACACCAAAAAATAAAAACTTATTAAAATTAATGAAAAATAAAAAATTAATTAAAAACAAAAACAAAAAAATGAATGAATTGTAATTATTTTAATGATCCGAGGAAACCCTGGATCATTCCTCCGCATGTTTTGCTGCTTTGAATTTAATCATCTGGCGCATGCCCTCTACGATCTCCAAGGAACTCAGAGCGGAGCGGACGGGAGCCACAGTGGAGGCTGTAGGCTTTGCTTTGGAGCAGCCGGTCTGGGAGCTTTTTATAAATCGTCCCATCCGTAGTCCAATCTGATAAAAACCTTTCGACTTTTCAGGTCGACCTTTCAGCAGCTATTTGCTCGCCTGTAGGGACAACTGGAAAGGATTGGGAAATTATTCCATTTAAATTCATCTCATAAGCTTTGAATTTATGGACAAACATCTGGAATTTCTCCACAGAATCTGTGTTTTGTTTGTCTGCCTTCTTTTAATTACAACATAAATCAGTTCAAGAATACGATGCATTTATCAAGGTTAAAGACGGCTAGTAATTGGCCATAAATTAGGAATCACAGTTTGATTTATTTTGATTATCTGTAAAAACAATCATTTATTCCCTCATTTAATTTAATTGCAGTTTTAAAAATCAGCTGTATTTATCTGAAGCTCTTTACAAACCACTAAACAGCATTTTATGTGTTTTAGTTTGCTTTCAGACCTGATAACTCTGGAGGTTTTGTTTTATATCTATATTATTTAGGTGACGATTCGATCTAAACTAGGGCGGAACAGTTTTGCTAATAAAGAAAATTGCGACTATTTTAAACCAATATTGCGACTTTCCTTTTAATTTCTACAGCGTTTCAGATTTTTCCTGACATGGAAAGTTTATCCAGAGTTTTTTGTTTTTGCAGCAATCTGAAAGTATAAAAACTGAGGAAACTTCCTCCTCTGAGCTCTTTTTTCTGTTTTTGGAGCCAGTGAACGTGTTTGTTAGGAGCGGCAGGTCCGGTCAGCCTCGCATGCGAAGCTCCTGGACGTTCAGTTGGGCTCAGAAACGTTAACAAACCTGCAAAAGGCCACATTCCTCATTTAGTTTCTATTTAAAAGGATCTCAGTCGACGCTCTGAAAACAGAGTGACAGTTGTAGGAAAGGCTTTTTTTTTCTTTCCACCACTGGTGCTGCAGTGAAGGTGTTTCTTGATGGCAGTTGAACCCTGCACCCCCCCCCGCCCACCCCAACCGCAGCTATTTTTAGGCAGGACACCGGGGCAGTGCTTCTGGGTTTATGGCCACATCCCGGCCTGATGTAGCCCGTGGTTACCGTCGGGATGGGGGAGCATTTAGTGCAGCAGAGACTCTTCCTCTGGCTGTCCTTACACCATATGACCCCCCCATCAGGAGAGGAAATGAAACTGAGGGGGGAGGATGGAGAGTGAGAGGGCAGGTGTAGTTATAACGCTGTAGTAACATAACGCGGGTTAGGGAACTCTTTTTTTGTTCCAAAAGCATCAAAATAATCTTGGTTGAAGGAATTTTCTGGGAATTCTGAACTGAATTCTGATGTTTTTGTTTTATTGCACTGAGTGAGCTTGCATGCTGAGGCCCCCGCTTTCGCTCCTCCGCCATCCTTAACTTCCTTTGCTTTTCATCCAGGTCAATGTGTTGATGTAACTTCCCCCACAATGATTATATCATCCATTAGTTACTTCATTTACTTCCATCCTTCAGTTGGCTTTCTATTGAACAAGATTAGTACCACTGAAAAAATAAAAAGTTTACTGATTTTTGAATATTATTTCAGTTTAATATGTGAAAAGTCAGAATTCAGACTTTAAACTCAGAATTAGGGGTGTCAAAAGTATCGATACTTAAAAAGGTATTGATACTAAAACATTGTATCCGAATACTATACTCTTTTTCAAAGGTATCGATACCAGCCACAGCTAGTAATTCAAGACTAACGTCACGTTAAAGACTAGGGATGCACCATATTGGGATTTTGGCCGATATCCGATATGCCGATATTTTAAAACTCATGTAGCCGAGTAACCGACATCGACATACCGATGTTAAAGCTGGACAAAAATAAGTAAGTAGTCATTGAAAATAGCAGTTTTGTTATCCATTTCTGGACACTTTGAAAAATAATATACTCAAATATATTTTCATATGCTGATATCAAATGGATTTTTAAAAATCTATTTTACTTCTCTCAAAATCTGGTGAAATTTCATCGCTCTGTTACAAACTCTCGTGAAGTGATATTTTGCAAATTCCTGTGAGATTTTGTTAGTAAAATAGATCGATACCGCGCCAATATATCAACATATAAAAATATGGCAAACATTTGGTGAATTTTCGGGGGTTTCGTAGCATAACGATGACATATAGCAATATTTCATTAGTAAAAGAGATTGATATGGTAAGGTTTTTTAAATGGCAATATATCTATTATTAAAATATTATTGGGATATTTTAATGGATCAATATTTTTTCCCTCGTTTTTAGAAGTTTTAAGTCTGTAAAAAATAAGTTTTTGAGGAAGAAGAAGTAGTATTTCTTTTTTTAGACTTTGTGAAACTCAGAAGCTGATCAAATATCGGGTTAAATATCGGTGGGGTGGCCGATGTCCTGATAATCAGTTTTAAGGTCGATACAGGCGATAGGGGGCCCATTATATCGCGGGTAATCCCTAGTTAAAGATCATAAACTACATAAATAAATCAGGCACTTAGTATGCCTATCTTACGTTAATTGACAATTAATAAATTTACATAAATGTTGGTGACTGAAAAGTGTCATTTTCTCTCTTGAAGTCACAGAATGAAGCAGAGAGAAGTAGAACTGCGTCCACGCCGTCTAAACACCATCAGACACAGCCGACTCTACCATCTATGTTTGACCAACAACGGAAATATGATGCCAAATCCCCAGAAGCTATGAAAATAAAAAGAATAAACAGCTATGAAAATAAAAGCAAAATTCAGGCCAGTGCCACCACCAGTGGCACCTAAACATTCATTCATCTAGAGTGCAGAAGAGAAGGAAATGCACTTTCTGAACACTGTGATTGAATAATTCTGTGCACTTCTCAATTTCAGATGCAGCTGCTTAGAACACAGCATTTATTCTTGTTTGCTCACTGGTTTGGCTAGTGTCATTGTTATGTGTGTAAAGCAGAGCCAAGTGATGAACACTTTACTTAATTTTTTATTTTTATCAAGCTTGCTTCATATTGTGCACAGCATACAACCTCAAAAATATTCTTCTCATTGTTTATTGTATTTATTTTATTAGTAAAAATATTTCTGTTAAATTTTGGGCTCTTTGTTTTTATCCTTGTGGTATCGAAAATGGTATCGAGTATCAAATAGTTTCCTAAGTATCGGTATCGAGTTGAAAATGTTAGTATCGGGACAACCCTACTCAGAACTGTGGATCTTAATGTAGATGGGCTCCATGAAGGCAGAGATGTGGAGCGCTCAGCTTCACTGATAAAGATGTGAGATGTTTGGGAGAAACAGGAACACATTGGTGGAAAATGAAGGAATTAGGCGACTTTTTCCATCCCTGCTGATGCTGTTTGATTATTGGAAGAGCAGAAGGTGATTAAAATAAGAGAACTACTCTATAAAACAGACATGGCTACGAATGGATGCTAACATGTTTGTTAGAATAAAGTCAGAATTCTGAGAAAAAAAGTCTGAATTTTCACTTTTTTTTCTCACACTGAAATAAAATGTAAACATCTGTTAACTTTTTTCTCTTTTTTCAGTTGCCCTAATCTTCTTCCGTAGTTTTTGGACCATTAAAATAATCAGTTCCTAATTTAGTGACTGATTTATTGGTTAATGGAGCACACAGATTAAAAAAAAAAAAATTTGCTGAAATAAAAATTGTATTTTTTATTAAAAATGAACCTTTGTCAGTAAATAGGAATCATCTGCAGCAGTTTCAGCTTTATATCCTCTTAAAACGATCATTTAAAACTTTTCCTACCCGATCATTAATGAATTAATTCATCAAAATATGTTTTTCTGAACTTTTTACACTCGGGTAAATGTTTAGATCGACTTATTTTGGTTTAAATTCCCGTCAGTGGAGGTTTTATCTAGTAGGAAAAAAAACATGTAGAAAATAAAAATGTGTGTTTCTGGTTATTAGTGTTAAATTTGGCATAAAGAGAAAAACAATAAAAGCTTCTGTTTGCTGCAACATATGAAGGATTTCAGGCTAAAATCCTCCAAACTGCTTCTTTAAATCCTCTACGTATAAAAACAGGAAAACTAGCCAAAGAATTTAAATGGTTGATTTAAAAAGACAATGTGTTTTTATTTATTTCCAGTTTCCTCATTCTGAGTTTCCTCCTCGTTCACCTGGAATCATTTCCTATATTTTAGCTGAAATGTTTGTGCAGCAGACCCCCCCTCCCCCACCGCTGCGCCTCTTGTCACCTAAGCCGCGGACGCAGAACTCACTTTCTATATTTAGCGGCGTAGTTCATGTAGCTGCGGAGGGGAACTCGTGCCTTGCCCTGATTTCCAGAGCTCGCCTCTGCAGAGCTCCCGCCGCCGTTCGGCATTGAAAGGGTTAACGGCAGTCGCTCAGCATGCGGGAGCCGAGGCAGGCAGGCAGGCAGTGCAGGAGCTGACCTCTGACCCCCCAGGAAAGGAATGTGGAAGCTCTTTCATCCAGGACAGAAAGCAAAGACACGGTTGGAAAGTGGCGCTGGTAGTGATGGGGGAAAGTGGCGCCCTGTGTCTCTAACTCTCCACACCAGCACCAGTTGGTTTGTTTGCTAGCAGAAGCTAAAACGCCTCTGTGACCTTTAACCTCTTACATTTGTTCTAGAGTTTGCTACAAACCAAACCAAATAACCGTTTCCATGGTTACTAATTACTGATTGTTTTTTTCTCTCCAATTAAATCTATTAGCTTTGAAAGTAGAACATCTTGTTTTTGTTATTTTCTGTCTGAATGAATCAGAGTCGCGCTTCTTAAAGGAACTAAAAGCTTTTAAATCTAACCTGATTTTATTGGCCGGGCTGACAGAAGTTATTACAAACTAAACTCTAAACATCTTTCTGTAAATTATTGATAAACATAAAAACAGTTAATTCAGGTATTTATCTGTTCAGTCTGATTAAAGCAATCGTCTCCATTAGAAACGGAAGCCATGTTTACGGCAGTAAATCAACGTTTTTATTCTTTCATGCGACGCTTGATGGAAACTTGAAAACATGAAGCCGACTGAAAATGAACGCATTTCTATTCACATTTATCGCGGGTGGTCCCCCCCCCCCCCTTTTTCTTTTCCAAGCTCGGGTCCCTGGGAGCCCTGGGAGCTTAAGAGTTGAGTGCAGCATCTTTTATTTATATATCTGTGTGTGTGTTCATATATATAAATATCTATATACACTGCTCAAAACAATTAAATGACCACTTAGAAAACACATCAGATGTCAATGGGGAAAATAAATCCTGCTGTTAATCCTGATATGGATTGGATGATGTGGAACAAAGGATGCCACATCATTTGATGGAAATGAAAATGATCAACCTACAGAGGGCTGAATTCAAAGACACCCCAAAAATTACAGTGAAAAAATGATGCGGCAGGCTAGTCCATTTGGTAAAATTTCATTGCTGTCATGATTGGTTTAACGAATCTGACCCACATGCAGACAAACCACTCAGAGAGCACGGAAAAAGTTTAACAGGTTTATTGAAGGAGTTACAGGAGTGGAACTGGAACTCAGTGAGCTGGTGACCCGGAACTGGAAGTGAGAAGGGAAGTTCAATGGTCAGTTCAGGTTCTGTGGGAATCTTGGAAGCTCTGATATCTAGCGTGGTTTGGAACTCAAGTTTGAGAGGGGCCTTGTTAGTCCTTGAATCCAGGCTGTGTGGTGAATCCAGAGTTTGGTGCACACGTTGGAGGGTGGACAGGTTTGATCAGCGTAGGAGCAATGCAGCGGACTGTCACTCGGATTTCCGATGGGAACTTAAACGGAACATGTGGAGGTTTTTCCCTGCTCGGTGTAACTCGGTTTATCCTTCCAGGGGAGAGAAGGTCCAGGTATCCAGTAAAACAGGAAGAAAACTTCCTGCCGGGAGCAAGACAAAAGCAGCTTGGAACTCGGAAACAAAAGCTATGGGTGGAACTCTAGACTCAGCTGGGAGTACTTAAAAGGCAACCTTGGAAACACTCTGGCTGTCCTTGTGTGAGCAGTCCACAGCTCAAATACTCCTCCAGGTAATGATCATATGAGCTGCAGGTGTGCAGGGAGGGACAGCGTAGACGGGGCACCTCCTGGTGGTGGAAAATGGAGACACACAAACAGGATTCCTAACAAGTGCAGCAACTCAAAATCGTGTTCAGTCATTTGTGTGGCCCCCACCTGCGTGTATGCATGCTTGACAACGTCGGGGCATGCTCCTAATGAGACGACGGATGGCACCTTTTAAATAGTGACATTGAATAATTAAATGTGATTTTCTAAACAAATTATTTAGATTATTACTGATAACGTTGAAATAAGGCTGAAATAACGTTTTATAATTTAATGATTCTTGTATGAGCAACTCCAGCCTGTTTCAATTGTATTTAAATATTAAATTTTTACATATACATTATTACATTTCATTTTTTTATTGAATTAAATACATTTATCAATATGTAAAAAATAAATGCATTTCATTTTTGGTTTAAAAAAATAAATTTTTAAATTGAATATATTTGACAAAGAAAATGCGTCACTTTGGGGCCGGCCTAAGCCACTAAGCCACTTCTTAGGGCCCGAGGGCAACTAGGGGCCCTCAGAACAATTCATTGTTGTTTTTTTTGTTCTGTTTTTTGCATTATTTATGTCAATAAATCCAACCTAATTTCCAGATAAAATGATGCATTTTTATACCAAACAGCTTAGAGACAAAAAGAGAAGCTTGATCTTTATTTTTCTTATTTAATTCTCACCAAACTTCTGAGTTTTTCATAATAAATTAATGTTTTTTTTCTGTGTAAATTTCTGACTTAACAATTTCAAATAACAGTTCAGATGCTGAGAACTTCTGAGCTGTTTTTTTTTGCAAACTTGCAGAGATTTTTCTAGTTCTTTTACTACAAAATGTGTGAATTTAAAACCTTATTTTTTATTTATTCATCCAGAATTGCCCTGATACTCCGTCGTAAATATTGATCCCAGTCTGATGTTACAGTCTTAGTATTTGTTCTTCACATGTTGGTTCCATCAAACAGAACTTATAGTTTTCTTTTTGCATCATTTAGATCAGTTGTAGGTCTGTCGTGTGAAATACCGCAGCAGCATAATGATTCCACAGTATTTCTAAACAGAAAATTAAGTATTTCTTTTAAAAACAGAAAATCAATAAGTATTCACAATCTTCTCTAAAATGAAGAGTATTGCTGGAGTCTGAACCCCAGTGGGCCTCAGCAGATGGCCGCTCACACTGAGCCTGGTTCTGCTGATTTTTCCTCTCCACTGTCGCTACAAGCATGCTTAGGGTGTGAGGGATTGCTGAAGGAGATCAATCAGCTGGTTTTCCTTAGATAGAAAACTTTGAATCAATCTGACTGGATGATCTGGTGAACTGGAAAGTGACCTGAGATGACATGATGTGAATTGGAGCTATAGAAATAAACTGAATAGAATTAAACAGCAGCTGGTTTGTCTTTGTGGCCACATTTTCTTCTCTGTTCTAGTGGCTTTCTTTCAGTCCACTGACCAGCAGTGTGCAGCAGCAGATAGAAGCGTATCTTTGTGTTACTGAACCCCCAAACTAATCACTTCAATGATTTCTGCCCCTTTTAATGAAGCTCTAGATAAAACAGGTGTGTTGTTGGTGTCTCTATGCAGCTTTCATCCATTTTACTGTTTTCTCCTGATCCGACTGTAGATGTGTGACGGAGGCGGCGGTCAGGTATTTATGTTGCCCCCTGCGCTGTAAACCTGCATGCATGCTTCATGCTCTGTGCACGGAGACTGAACAGAAATCAGACTGCAGGCAGATGTGTTCAGGGGACATCCCAGAGTATTTACTGCCCCTCATCGACACGATGGTGACGTGGTTTTGATGTTGTGTTGGTGCAGCTCGCTGCCATCTGAGTCCAGCAGACAGACGTCCAGAGCCGCTGGCTGTGGATCAGGGCTGGACTTAGCGGCTGTTAGCTTATCGCCGGCAGAGGAGCGTCCACACTGCAAAAACAATCTAGAAATAAGTAAAAATATTTTCAGTTATCTTTAGGTATGTCATTAGTTCTTTAATCTTAAAATAATTGGATATGCACTTGAATAGAAAATCCATTTTTTCTTATTTTAAATGTAAATATTCTGTAAAAGTTTAAAAAAAAATTACCTCCTCAAATCAGAACAAAAGCAGTAATTTTAAGAAAAAAAGACTTATCTAGATCTACTTTCTTTTTTCTTTGCAATGTTTGCTCCTTCAGTTACAAGCTGATAGGTGTTTGATTATTTGATTCTAAAACTGTTAAGATGACCAGCAGCGTGGCGTTGACGGCAGCCTCGGCTGTAGGAAGCCTGCAGAGCCGCTTCTTCATCTCTCCAAAGATCAGCAGCCTTTACAACTGATCATAAATGTCTGGAAAAGTTTCCTCTGAGGATTTTGGAAACAGGATAAAGGAATCTTCAGATTTGCAGAACAGCTCCCTCTAGTGGTCAGAGAGGTAACCTGTAGGTAAAACTGAACATTTAAACTATTTAAGTCACATAGTTGGAGCTTTTTCTTAGGCAGAGGTTCCCAGACGTTTCACCCTCTGTGGATCAGAAGGTGAAACATTTGGAACCAGAGTCGACTTAAGATCCAAACTATTGGCTGAGTTTACAAACATCTCTTCAATTAAACGCGACTGAATCAACTTTAAACAGGATAAAGATCCAGAGCAGCTGCTTTTCTGCTTTTTAACTGATGCGTCTTGCAGCACTTTAACATAAATGTTTAATTTCTGCAGTAATCTCATCCTCTCTTCCTGGTCTAAAGTTGGTCTAAGCTCAGACCTAAATGTCCAGATTCAGTCTGTAAATCAACCGTCTGGAGCGTTTAGATTTCCAGGCAGATGAATCGACCTCGTCCCTCTTTTTTTTTTTACCATAATTGGTGGAAAAAATAGAATAATGAGAGCAGCGTTAAAATTATTTAAACGTATTTTTGTAATAATGGCTTTTGGAAACATTTATTGATAAAACCTGGAATCAAACATGAAGAAATGAATAAAAAAACATCAGAGTTTTTAGGGCTGCAGCTAATAATTATTTTAGTAATCAGTCAGAAAGTTTTTTTTTTGGTAATTCATCTAAAAAAAAAAGATTCTTTTGGTTATTTAGAATTTCTAAATAAATGTATGGAATATAGAATAAAAGGTTTCTTGGCCTTTTTATTTAACTGGAAACAAAATTTACTGTAATTTTATATAAGATGTGTGTAAATATTTATATTTAAAGAAAATTCTGTGAGTGGTTTTATTTAGCATGTGTGTAACGTTACTCTGGATTTATGGGATTTATTTTTACCAGATCTTACGGCTCCAGCTCGCTAAGAGTCGCTGAAGGGCAACATAGAGACGCTAACCTCAGTCAGGCTTTGTTTCAAGAAGCAGGTTTACTGAAAGTTTTATAAAGCTGAAGCTGTTTTGATATTTTTATGTTTTAACAAATATGTATTCCTGATATCTGAAAAAACACCTTTTTCTCGTCAAAATGACCGTTTCAAACAAAACGGCATTCTTCACATCTAGAATAAACATTCTGAATGTCTAGAATTAATTTCAGACTATTTGTATTATTTTGAAAATGAAGAAATGTATTTCAGATCTCTGTAATAAATATTCAGTCAAGCTGATAAATGTCAGAACGGCCACTTAAAATGTGTAAATATTTCTAGGTCTGTTAAGCTTAATTCTTACTCGTATATTTCAGATTATTTCATAATCTTCTGCAAAAATTTATTCTAGAAAATATATTATTATAGTTCATTCTAGGAGCGTGATTTTGATCTGGAAGAATCATATTTTAGTGATCTACAAATGGAACAACAGAGAGGAGAGTGCTTTTTATTAAATCAGAATCAAGTTTATTGCCAAGTAGGTTTGCACTTACAAGGAATTTGACTTGGTGTTGTTGGTGCAGACAAAAAACAAAAATAAGATAAAAGTGTAAAAATGTAAAAACGGCCTGCCATAGGCCCATTCTTATAAATTTACGCATTAACTCGAGGTACAATCTTCTCCTTCTATCTTTTCCTTTGCAGCTGTAGCGCCATTTCTCTGTCTTTTAAACACATTCTCATTTTGGGTTTTTTTCATTAAAACCTCTGGTTCCAGTGGGGAGAAATAGGCTCTTCCTCTTGCTTGTTGTCATGGTGACTCGTCGAATTGGGGCTCCACTGATAAGCACGCGCAAAACTCTGGGTGGTTCTACTTAGAGTTAATTGAACTAATATCATAGCAGCCGTAGTGAAACCCAGAACTCCAACATCTATGACAGGTTTTCTTCCTTTTTATGATCATGAATATTTAGATGAGCTGTGCTCTGATTGGTTGGTTTACAACGAGCGAAGCTACTGAGCAAAGAGCGCATCATAGCAACAAGCACTCAGTCACTGAAACATCATTGATATGGTAGGGGGACCAGGACGTCCTCTTTTTCCAGGTCATGTCCTACTTTTCAGACCTAAAAAATGTCCGGGAGGAATTTCAAAATCGCCCAGGATTTAGGTCGCCTACACAGTTCAGCAGAGACCAGGCCGTCAGCTCCTGCGGACTGAACTCAACCCGACATCAGCGGCCCCTGTTGTTGCCGTGGTCGGGTTTGGTTGCTCCGTCCCTGGCTGGTTTGGTTTGAATGCCCGGTCCGGTCCAGTCAGCGTCCCGCCTTTCGCTGGGAACAGCCCCTCGTTTCAGGAAAAGACGTTTAGCAAATCCTGCTTTGATCTGTCCAAGGTTTTGAAAGCTTTCTTCGGTAAAACGCTTCGTGCAAATGAACAGCTGAGCATCAAACTTCGCAGGGATCTTCTGATAGACAAGAATAATAATCCATGCCTGTCGAGTCTTCGGATCCTTGGGAAGACTGTGAAAATGTCTTCATGTCTGTATGTGAATGAATGTCAATTTCAGGGCGTGACAAAAGTACGGGCCAGAACCAAATAAGGCAACAATAAGGTGGAAGTTTAGAATAGTGAGATTTGCGGAGAAAGGAGGTGATGATGGGTTTGAACTTCTCTGTAGGTTCATTTCACCCCCTGAACTATCGTTCTTCATCCAGGACAATGGAAACTCGGTTCTGCATTCTATGACCGCCTTAAAGTGCCTTGAGATGACATGTGTTGTGAATTGGCGCTTTTATACATACTAAGTGAAAAGTAGACAGGGTGTCTGCCTCACTGGACTAAAAACTGGTAGTTGGTTCCACAGGAGAGGAGCCTGAGAACTAAAAAAAGATCTGCCTCCCATTCTACTTCTTTGAGAATTTCTAGGAACCACTAGTAAACCTGCAGACTGAGGATGCATATCATGCATTCATTCTATGATGCAAATATTGTCCGTTCAAATGACAAAACAACTCTGAGTTCCTGAATTAGCCTAGATCTATTTAGAGTTGAGGATTTGTTAAACTTGCTGTTTAAATCGGACCGCTGGAGGAAGCCGGAGTACCCAGAGAGGACCGAGACCTTCACAGGGAGAACTTTAGGGATTGCTTTGACTCCAGAACCTTCTTTCCAAACCTTTGAGCAGTCGTTTAAAATGTCCGATTGGAATCAAATCCTTCAACTTCCAGTCTTTCTGAAGATAGTTCCATGCTGTGGGGGCAGAGTACTGAAAAGCTGTCTTTCCAGCTTCAGTGCGGACACTAGGTACAGACAGAAGCAAAGACTCTTGAGAACGTAGAGAATACAGTCCAGCTGCTCTTGGTTGAATGTACTCACAGAGGTATGAGGGGAGCAGACGCAGAATACCCTTAGAAATGATCATATACCAGTGAGTAAGTCTACCAGTCTCCAATGATGGCCAGCCCAAACGTATGTAAAGTTCACAGTTGTGTGTGCGAGGCTTACAGTTTGTGATAAATCGTAGGGAGGCATGGTAAACTGAGTCTAACATTTTAGAACTTGATCTGGGGCATTGATATAGATTGGGTCACCATAATCCAGAATGGGTAAAAACGTTGCAGCTACCAGTCTCTTCTTCGAATTAAAAGAGAAACAAAGCCTGTTCCTGAAGAAGAAGCCGATTTTCAGTCTGAGTTTCTTCATCAATTGTTCGACATTTAGACTTTCATCAATTAAAATTCCTAAATATTTAAAAGATTGAACCCTTTCTATCTCTGACCCATCCAAGGTGATAAGAGGATCGCTATTTTGCAATTTTATCTTTGTTTTTGAAAATAACATCATTTAAGTGTTATTTGAATTTAAAGAAAGATCTAGTTTTAAAAGCCTGTGCTGAACCGAATTAAAAGCAATTTGTAAAGTAGAGACACGCGCACTAGGGTTTTTTCCAAAACTGTAAAAAACCGTATCATCAGCATAAAATGGTAGTTAGTGTCTATATGATCCTGGCCAACATTGTTCACATAGATAGTAAATAGTAGAAGCCCCAAAACGGAGCCTTGGGGCACTCCTTTAGTTAGTGACAATGTACTAGAACAGATTTTATCTGATTTGACACATTGGGATCGATCAGTCAGATAATTACTGAACCATCCAACAGCTTGTTTAGAGAGTCAATCTCTCTTCAAGTAAATTGTGGTTGACGGTGTCGAACGCTTTTGATAAATCAATGAAGAGTGAAGAGTGTTTAGTTTGTTTTTTTTGCAAACAAATGCTTTTCTCTTATTTTTACGTCGCTTGTTTCTGTTGCCTTTTTTACAGGACAGTAAAGATGCAGAGCGGTGTTTCCCACTCACCACCAGCCACAGCTGTTGGGACGGGGTGAGGAGCGCGGAGCACGACGGAGCGACGGGCGGCTGTAAGGTGGGAGGTTCAGACCAGAGGATTCTGACCAGCAGGTACAGCTTGGTTCCAGTTTGACCTCCAATCTGTGGAGTTTCAGGAAGAAACTCTGATCTGACGGCAGACTTTGTTTGATGCAGCATTTCGTCACCTTTGACCTGCCAGTCGCCTTTCCCAGACACCTTCCAACGCTGAGACTGCGAGGCAGGGGGAGCCGCGCGTGACTTTCATGGCAGCGGCACTCTAGGGCTGCCATGGCAGCTGCTGCCGCCGATGCCTCACACTGTATCACTGCACTGACGCCGGAGGAAGAGGGACGCCGCGCCGCCGCCAAGCTGTTTGGGAGCGCCGCCCCGCTGCCACGGACGGAGAGAGAGCGAGAGAGGGACGAGGAAGGAGGGAGAGTAGGGAGAGCGAGCGGCAACGAGTGTCTGGTGTGCGGGGCCCTGTTCGTCTCGCAGGAGAAGCTCCGCCTCCACGCTTTGAGTCACGCCGGAGAGAAACCTTTCCACTGCTCACAGCCGCACTGCCCCAAGGCCTTCAGCTCCAAATACAAACTCTTCAGGTTTGAACCAAATTCGTCTCCAGCCTCCAATAGGAACCTGATGGAGCCGCATGTATAGGTGGACCGTCTTTTACTTTGCCAATATCCGATATTTTAAACTCATGTAG
>JAGKQL010000036.1:7112105-7125270 GCA_018398635.1 Cyprinodon brontotheroides
ACTCTCCACAGAAGACCCACCAGTGTTCGTTTTGTGAGAAAATGTTCCACCGCAAAGACCACCTGAAGAACCACCTGCAGACCCATGACCCCAACAAAGAGGCCTTCAAGTGTGAGGAGTGTGGGAAGCACTACAACACCAAGCTGGGATACAAGCGCCATGTGGCCATGCACTCTGCCACGGCGGGGGATCTCACCTGCAAAGTGTGCATGCAGAGTTACGAAAGCACGCCCGTTCTCCTGGAGCACCTGAAGAGCCACTCGGGGAAGTCGTCAGGCGGCGCCAAGGAGAAGAAACACCCCTGCGACCACTGCGACCGCCGCTTCTACACGCGGAAGGACGTGAGACGGCACATGGTGGTCCACACGGGGCGGAAAGACTTCCTGTGCCAATACTGCGCCCAGCGCTTCGGCAGGAAAGACCACCTGACGCGGCACGTGAAGAAGAGTCACTCGCAGGAGCTGCTGAAGATAAAGACGGAGCATCCGGACATGTTGGGCATCCTGACGGCCGGATCGCCGCAGTGTTCCATCAAGGAGGAACTCAGCCCCATGATATGCGGCATGGGGCCCAACAAGGAGCCCATGATGGGGAAGTCCTTCCCCGGTGGGGCCGCCTTTCCCATGAGCATGTATAACCCCCACCATCTGCAGACCATGCCTAATCCTGGGGTGGGTCCCCCGCACCCCCCACTGATGCCCAATTCCCTGTCTGCCGCCATGGGCATGGGCTGCCATATGGAACCCCCCGTATCCATTCATCCGCACTCCCATCACCACCACCATCACCACCACCATCACCACCACCACCATTCCCCCCCACACCAGCCCGTGGCTCCCCAGCAGCACCAGCCCCCCCAGCCGGCGCCCAAATACCAGCTGGGATCTACCTCATACCTGCTGGACAAGCCCTTGAAGGTGGAGATGGAGAGTTTCCTCATGGACCTGCAGAGCGGCCTGCCCGCCCCGCTTCCCTCTGCAGAGCCCCATGCTGCTGCCTCCCCCCCCAAGGATGGACTGGAGCCCTCTTCTGGCCTAGCCGATGAACTCTGCGGGGATCCCCTCCTGTCCAAGAGCCCCGCCGTGATAGCCGAGTCTCTGTGTGCTGCTAACATGGACTTCTCCCACCTGCTGGGCTTCCTGCCCTTAAACCTCCCTCCTTACAGCGCCCCCATGAGCACAGGAGGACTGGTTATGGGCTACACCTCATCTGTGACCTCCTCCACTTCTTCCTCTTCCAACTCGTCTCTGCACGCCGCCGAGCCCCACGCCGCCGCGGCAGCAGCCGCCGCCGTCGCCGCGGCGCCTCTTACCTCTTTGCAACCTCAACCTCAGGAGCAGCAGAGCTCCAGTGGGGGTCTGGGTCTGGGATCCCTGCACCCACTTCCACCAGTGTTCAGCTCCAGCCGTAGCACCACCACGCTGCCTCGCTTCCACCAGGCCTTTCAGTGACCCGAACAGCCGAGGCGGGCGCCGCCGCTCCGCTGGGATCTTTCACTGATTTAAACGAGGCTTGAACAGAAAAAGAAAAGTCGGAGAATTAAGCTGAAAAATAGATCGGAAAATGAACACTTGGAAGCCTTAAATGAAAGTTAGCGCACAATAGCTTTTGATTGAGCCTTAAAAGGAAGTGGAACCCCTTTGAACAGGAAAATTTCAGAAAAGAAGTTGAAGCAGCTTTTATTTGGGCTTTTTCTCCCTTCTATAGATATAACAACGTATTAACCCTTGTTTTTTTTTGTTTTTTTTTATTTACGTCCCCTTTTTCTTCCCCTTTTTAGTAGAGTAGAGGGCAGGATCAGTAGGCCTGAAGGCGTGGTACTGCATACTTAAAGTAATAATGGAAAAACAAAAAAAACTACCATCATTTTTAGTGGAGATTATTTGTCTTGTTGTGACCCAGAAAAAAATATAGTTTGAAGTGAAAATCTTGTTTTCTGTTCTCCCTTTTCCCCCGACGTAAGAACTTTATAGAACGTGTCGTATCTTTTACGAGGCGCGATAATCCAGATCGATTTGGAGAGGAGGGAGCGGGGGAACGAAGAGAGACGTCCATCCGATGACGTAACCGCCGCCTCCCAAAGCAAAGTGCTCTTCTAATCATAGGAGAAATCACATCTCCCTCAGAAGTCCCGCTTTCCGCTCTTAGATCTACGGGGCGGCGAACACGAATGGAACCGTACCACAGCGTTCTGTCGGAGTTTCTCAAGAAAAGCACTTTTTGGTTTAACCGAAGGCACTTCACTTCTCGCCTGCTCCGTTGAACGGATCCGAACGAAGACTCGGGAGATCCCAGAGCCTCCGTGGGATTCTGTTCAATCACAAGTTGACACGTTTGCAAAACCGAGTGTAAACTTTAAACCAGGGGAAGGATTTTTCCTCTCGGCTCTAAGGCCCGTCCGTACTCCGCCACGATAACTTCTGCCACTTCCCAATCAGTTGAGAAACTTCTTTGCAGGATTCCGGGAGCGGAGCGACAAGACGTCCAACTGACGTTCTCTCTGCTTTAACCCCGCCTACTTCGGGTCGCTAACTCATCCCTCCGTTGTCCCAGACAGCAGTGAAGGGTGATGACTCAGAAATATGGCGTCAGCCTTAAGGACTGGTAATAATCCGACAGCAGTGTGTCGCAATTTAGCTTGTGCGCAGGGTATGACGCAGATATTTTTGATTTATGCCCAACATTGAGGCACTCCACAACGCCAGAGGGCCAATCAGGAACTAGCTAGGATTGATGGTGTCCGTTTGACGAGCTTTGTTCGCCGCACTCTACAACCCTCATCCAACGCCTAACGGCATTGCACACAAACGCGTTCACCCGAGGATGTGTTCGCGACTCAGCCGTGTGCACTGCGCGCGGCAGGTTTTTACCTGACTCCGGCCAGATGGATTTGCTTCAAGATATATGCATCTGGAAACCTTCCGCTGAAGCAATTTTGGGAAGGGGGAAGTACACAGGGTTAGCTTGATTGGCCTATGTTGGTGATAGACGGGCCAAATAAACCAATCAGATCAACGGTAAGCATAAGTAGCTTTACTAACAGAAAGCCGTAATTTGCACTAAAACACAACCAAGTTGAAGTCGGGGAAGAGCAAAACATCTCCTCCTCTCTGAGAAAAGCCGAGCAGTAGGCAGTGTTTTGCTCTTCTTCTTCAGTGAGAGAGATACTCTGTAATTCAGGACATAAAACTTGCTTTCTATAGCCCGCTAACGCTAGTTTCATCGGCTGAAGGCCTTATGTTCTTAAGACTGGAACTGTCGCGGCGCTTCGCGTTAAGGCCACACCTCCTCAACCTTTCAAAGCGTTAACGCTGATTGGGCGATTCTGTTCGCTTTGGTGAGAACGCTCCAAATTTTCTTTTAACTGGTAGAGTTCTCCAGACTGATCTGCTAAGTAGTGAAACCTTGAAAGCTCGTGGAGATCAGGATGGTCTCGCAGGAAACAGGCGGTGTTTTGCCCCAGTTACTCGGTGCTTAACCAACAGACCGGCTTTCGCTTTACAATTTTCGTCTCCTATCACGCACCAAATACTATCTTGTGAAATAAGTCAACATTTCTTCAATTAACTGTAGTTACCCTTTAATTTGTGCAGGTAAATAAGATGATTTTGCTGTTGGAATTAGATTTTTTACTCTTAAAAATAGATAATTAGACAATTTGCACACTCTGAAATAAGACAATGCAATTGTTCTTTCTTATTTTAAATGTAAATTGTCATATTCCATTGGCAAAGTGTTTCACTAACCTCCTAAATTCAAGAACAAATGCACTTATATTAAGAAAAAATTACTTATTGAGATTTCGATTTGGGTGTGCAGGTGGAGCAGTGGTTAGTGCGTACGGCCCATGTACTGAGGACAGTCCGACCCGGGTTTGAATCCGGCCTGTGGTCCTTACCCGCATGTCTCTCACCCTCTCTCACCCCCCCTTTTCCTATCAGTCTACTGCCAGAAAAATGGGCCACTGGTGCTGCAAAAAAAAAAATAAAATTAGGTACCAAACAGCAAATACGCATAATATAGAGCGGATGCAGAATTGACCAATCAGAGGCCTCCTTTCTTTCCTTCCTGCGCCACTGTCTGCGGTTACCGACAATTTAGGAGAGGTGCAGTTAACGTAGATATGGGGGCATATCTCCGTTAACTGCATTATCACATGCAGGCATCTCACCTTGGTCTCTGAGCATAAAACCAGGGCTTTAAGGGGCGGGCAAATGTCTGTATTGTTGTGGAGTACTAACAGGTCCTCAGCAGCGTGGCCTCAGCTCTGGATGCTACGCTCTGCGCTGGCTTCACTGGGACGCCGCTTGCCCCTCCCCAGCAGCAGGATCCCTGCTACGCACCAGTCGCCTCGCAGCAGTTTTGCTAGCTGCCTTTATCATTACAGAAGATGAATATGTATTTTCCTCTCTATTTTGAGGGGATTCTCCAAACTCATCTTTTAGGCGTGTCTTTTAAAAAGATGCATCGGCCGGTCGGTGGTAAAATGATGAACCTCCTGGGATACATGTAGAACGTGATCTAAAAAAAGGTAGAACAAATGAATTCGAGGGTGATGAGTAAAAACAGGTGTTTAAGAATGTTATTGCAGTGTACGAAATATCTCAAGAATAAATATGGAAATGTGTATTTTAGTTAGATGTATTAAAACTAAGTGCTGACGTTTTATTTTTATTTTGATGTGTTGCAGGTTTACATTTGTATGTATCTTGCATTTTCTGACTAAGAAAAAGATGAAGTATTTTCTTTGTCCCTCAAGCTTTCTGTGTCGAAGCCGAACCTCTTGGTGTGAGAATCCAAACTCTGGATGGGAAATATTAGCGGCTTAGTGGGCAGCTAGGATTAGAGCTAGCCGTAGCCGTAGACGCAAATCTAGGGACGTTTACCTGGACGGCCTGTTAGGATTTTAAACAAATAATTCTGTTAAAAAAAACAACTTTAGTCCAAAGTAAACTTGATTTAATCGTAGGTTCAGTTGTATTTCCGTTATAGTGTGGTCATCGTGGCTAAAATTGACACTTTATTTGAAAAAACAGAAACGGGTTTTCCAGCTAATTACCGTGCCGTCAATAACAGACCGCCTCCTTTTTATCACCTAAATTCATTATTCAAGTACTGTGTTTCCTTTGGCGAAGTTTTTTATATTTTTGTTTCTCCATGCACCCCACCCGGGCGGTTATCAGAAAAGGCGAAGTCAGGCTCCGCCTCACCGAGCTTTAGACCAATCACAGCAGTAGGCGTGGTCCAGTAGAATGCCAGCCCCTTGCGAGCCGGGTATGCCCAGGGATTTGTTTCAATATATTGGACAAAACTCTCATATTGTTGCTTCCAACTTTCTTTGAAATGGTGAATCAACAGCAAAATTCATCTCTCAAATGACATGGCTCCAAGTGATTAATTGAACAGTTTCCAGCATTTGATCCAATAGACATTAATAACAGGTTGTTGGGTTTCAACTTTCTTTGAAACAGAATCTGCAAAATTCATCTCAAACATGGCTGCCCAATGCTGCTTTCACAACAGGCGATTCTGGGCGCCAAAGCGCCAGATTTAAATGGAAGGCCCATGGAGGATCAGCGCCGAGGCAGGTCCGTAGCAGAGGGTCGGGCTGCCGGGATGCCTCAGAAACAATCAACCAATCAGAAAAGATTATCCAGGAGTTTTTGGAGGAGACAGACTCTACCTGCAGTCTGTCGTCGCTTCTGCAGATGAAAAATAAATAAATATTATGGAGTTAAACTCTAAAGCTTAAATAAAGTCGGAAGAATGGAATGTTATGTAGAAGGGACAAGAACTGCAGATTATAGTGGAATTATAATCCTGATGAACACTGCACAGACGATGTTTTTGAGGTGGACTTTATCGCTTAAATACATAAAGTTAAAATCTTTTTAGAAGTGCTATAAATTGGAAGCTGCAGAACAGAGCAGATAAACATCCAGAGCATCGGGGTTATCAAAAGCAAATCTCAATTTCTGGATCCGTGAGTCTGGTGATTTCGCGCTTTTGGACGCCATAACGGTGTGAACGCGCGCGCAGCATGCGGCGGCCCGCTGGAAACCCATTTAAGTTGCTACATCTGTCGCTATTATCTGATTGGCTCCTAACCGTTTCTGGCGTTTCGACCGGTTTTCCCCGCCGCCTTTGGAGATCGTAGACTCCACCCACTTCTGTTCATGCTAATGCGCCATGTTTTATTGTGGACATGCGGCGTTTCAGTCCCTTCAGAAGGACAGTTACTTCACGCTGAACCCAGAACAGCCCGCTTTGAATTTGACTCGCTAACTTACAGGGTTTTGTTTTTCTTTATTTAGTTTTCTATGGTCGGAAACTTAAAGCTGCCATAAATGTTTTTTTTTACGCTATAAACATTTTTTTAAACACAATCTAGACAGAGTTGCGCATTTTGAGCAAAGTGAACTTTTATTGAGACTAAAAGCTGAAACATTTGCAAATACAATAATTGTTGGCGTTGCCCACGGTGACCACACTATCAAGGAATGAGTCGCAGTAAAGAAAATCTTCCGTTTTTTGTTGCGTTTCAGAAGCGGCCGAGGATTCTGAACGTTCATCTTGATCATGTTTAGTAGTTTGTTTCCTTCGTAAAGATTCGTACAGTTTTTGCGCGGCGCTATGTTTAAGCTTCGTAGCGTCTGGGAATCCGACGTTTCCCACCTGGAAGAACCTCCAAAACAGAACCAGGAACGTTTAAGCTAAATCCCACATTGCTGCTTCAGGCTGGTGATGTTCGACAGCTGTAGACCACTAAAACATTTCAGCAGTAGTTCATTTTATTTCCTGTAACATAGACAGTGAGCCAAACCCACAGTGTTGATCAGCCCCCCCACGTCGTTACTCCTCTCCTCCTTTTTTAGCTGCTCTGTAGAGTCAAAGCGTCTGAAAACACGGCGCCTCCAGGAGAACGCAGTGGTTCAACCGCCTGGGCTTTGACATTCAAAGCAACAGGAAGACGCTGACAGACTGACTGTATAACTTGCGGTATTGCTTATAGTTATGTATTTGGGGTTTTTTTGTTTGTTTTTTGTCGTATATTATTTTCTGTTTGTATAAAACAGGACCTTGAAAAAAACAACACAACACATCACCTCATTTTAATTTTTTTTTTATTTTCTTACCAAAACCTTGGGAGAAGAAACTACATATTTGCACAATATTGTATTACGAAATTTTATTTTATTTTTTCATTTTAAAAGGAACCCGACAGCAGGCGGCTAACGGCTCCAAGTGCTAGCCTGGGCGGCTAACGGCCCCACGCGTTCCAATGGGCGGCCATTGCCGCTGTGTGTCATTGTGGGCGGGTATGGGCCCGCTCTTTATGCTGGGCGGCTAACAGCCCCAAATACTACGCTGGGCGGCTAATGGACCCATGCATAATGCTGGCTAGCTAATGCCGCTGTGCATTGTGGGTGGCTAACAGCCCCTCTCGTTGTGCTGGGCAGCTAACGGCCCCGCTCTTATGCTGGGCGGCTAAAGGCCCCGCGCATTATGCTGGCAGGCTAATGCCGCCGTGCGTCATTGTGGGCGGCTAACAGCCCTGCTCGTTGTGCTGGGCCGCTAATACCGCTGTGCATCATTGTGGGCGGCTAACAGCCCAACTTGTTGTGCTGGGCGGTTAACAGCCCTGTGCATTCTAAGCAGTGGCTAACGGCCCCACGCGTTTTAGCGGGCGGCTAACGGCCCCACGCGTTTTAGCGGGCGGCTAACGGCCCCGCGCGTTTTAACGGGCGGCTAACGGTCCCGCGCATTTTAGCGGGCGGCTAAGAGAGAAAGACTCATCATATTATTGGAAATAATTCAGATGAAAAAAAATTTACAATGCTTCACTTTGTTGTTAAAGTAAAATTTTTTTAAATTCAAATTACAATCTGAAAACGTCACATTGTAAAATTAAATCCTTATATTACATAACTGATCAAATTTTCTATGACCTTGAATATAAACGTGGCACTAAAGTTCTCAGACAGTTTTAAGGCTATTAAGTTAAGTTGCACAGTAGGACTGCAGTTTTAGTTCCTCTTGTGGGTTGACTGGTTTAAGACTTCTTAAAGAAAAACTCTTCTGGTTTTCGGCCAGTCTGTAGCAGTTCCCCATTAGATTTTGACATTTTGGATCAAATTTTCATTTTATCCTTAAACGAAAGGAGAGAAAAGTTTTTATTGTGCATTAAGTTTGTCCTCCCTGGGTTTCTGTGAGCTAATCTGAATTCTAGCACTTTCAACTTAAAAAAAAAAGAGTATTTTTTTTCCTTTTAATGTTTCAGCTGTTCTTATGTTTTTAATTTTGTATTGATCCTGTATGTATGTGCCATTAGTTAATGTCCAAACTTTATCAGGATTTGTGTATTTCTCCTCTCTGAAAGAATAACAGTATTTTTGATATATTTTTCACTAATATCCTACAGAAGAGACCCCAGCTGTGTTTCTTCTTCTTCTCCTCTCCTGTTTTTATTTTTGCTTTTCTTCCTGAAGTGTATCTAGTCAAACTGCAGCCGAACGTGAAGCAAACAGCTGCAGCGTTTCTGTTCCTAAGCGCTAAAAGCCTCAGCCAGGAAGTTTCCCCCCAATAAAGCACTTAGTGTCTGCAGAGCTGGGATTAGAGTTTTCTAATCCCGTTTTTCCAAAAAGACCAATTTGCTGATCCGGTTTAACTCCAAACTGGATCATCATCATCCTCATTGGTGAGTTTTAAAAACCAGACTGAACCAGAGGCCTTTTAAGAAACAATTATTTCCACTTTGATGATTACTGAATTAGTCACATAGTCATATAAATAAAAACCTTTTTTGCTAATATCCTGTTGGTTTAATATTTAGACAGAAAATCTATTTTGTTACTATTATGGTTTTGAACTTGGATTTAATTTAGGTGGAAATCAAAATGTCATAATTACTGAAGAAAAAAGGCAATGAACCATTTCTGATGTTTGTATTTCATATTCTATAAGAATGTAAATAAATTCACATTTTGGTTCTTTGAAGAAAGTTCCTGAACCTTTAAAGTCAAATGAAACCAAACTGTTTAATATCATCATTCATCAAAAACATTGTTTCTATCTAATGATAGAAAGAAATGATTAAGATCAGTTTTTGTTCCAGGCTAAGAGCTGATCAGGAACAGAGAGGTAATGTAGTCGCTCGGCTGCAGCTCCAATACCTCAGCCTGCACCTACTAGGGATGCACTTATCTTCCCCTCCTCCTCTTTACTAGTAGGTGCAGTAAAGACATTTTAAGGGAATTGTATCCATCGTTGTAAACCTGAGAAACGCTGATTTGAATGATATTTTTTTTCCTTCTGCCCCTCCTTTGTTTTGGTTTTAGTTTGGATCTGGGTCGTGTCTGCTGCAGACGCCATCAGTATGTAGATTTCTATATTTCTAGCTAAATGTGAGTCGTGCATTCCATCCTCTGTGTGGATCTTGTTAGGTGACATAGCCCGTTTTTATTTTTTTACTACAGCCACCTTTAGGAGTAAACAGGTGAACCGTAACGGGCTGGACAGGATTTCTCTCCCGCCGGGTTGTTTGGCACGGAGGGAGACTTCAGAACAAATGAAAACCATCAATCGCTCATGTAGTCCGTTCCTGCAGTTCATTAGTGACAGATGATTATTGGTTGATCCAAAGAGATGAACACAACAGCAGAACTATTGACTTGTTGTACAGCTCCGTGTATCTTTGACTTCTCATGTGTTATGTTGAAATAATTAAAAGACAAGCCGCTGGTTTCATACCCGACCTGCACTCCTGTGTTCATTGAGGGAAACTGATTTAGATTTTTCTAAATTCTAACCTCAGGTTTCTTTTCTGGGTTTGTTTGATATTTTTAAAGCAGTTGGATTGAGGGTTAGTTTTTACTACGGAAGAGGAGTTTAGGGCCACTGGGAAAAAAAAAAAAAAAAAGTTAACTGATTTTTATATTTTATTTCAGTTTTAACATGGGAAAAAGTCAGAATTCTGACTTTAATCTCCAGAATTCTGACTGAATTCCTATGACAATAAAAACATAAAAGCCTGCAAATTCTGAGAAAAAAGTCAGGGGAATTTGGAGAATAAAGTCAGAATTCGTGACTTTTTTCCCATAATTATACTGAAATAAAAATAAAAAAAATCAGTTAACTTTTTTTCAGTGGCCCCTAATCCTCTTCCGTAGGGGCTAGGAGCCATTCAGCAAGCTACAAAACTTCACCTTTTTTTTCTGGAAAGTGTCCAAATGAACGGTTTGATGTGTGTGGAGCTCATTACAGGAATCTTATCCTTTAACATGCTAGAATTAGCAGGTAGAAGTTATGATGAGATAATAGATTGATTTTGGATAAAACATGACCTCCACTCTCTGACTATACAGGGGCGGACCTAGATGGCGGCCCAGGGGTGGCCATGGCCTGCCATTCCCCCCTCTAGTACAGACAGTGGCAGCAGTAATACTCTCAAGTGGAATATTCAAAATATTTAAATTTTTCATATATCAACAATTACTAGGCTACAGAAACACTGTGGTTAATGATGCACATTAATATACTGACATTAAAGATGATAAATAAGGAATTTATACTGTTTTCAGAACTAGATTTTGTGTTTTAGGTGGTAAAGAAAAAATTGCCATCGAGGAGTCTTCAGTGAGGTCATAGATAAATAATAAAAAAAAAATAAATAATGGATTTATGTAGATATTAGTACTTGTAAATATGAATTTTATGCAGAATGAGTATTGGTAAAAGTAGGTAAGTAATAACAAAGTGAAAGATGTTCGCCCCCAAAACTCAAACCTGAAAGAATTTTATCCACAATAACTTATCTAGAAAGCTCGGATGTTTAAATATATGCGCCTATTTGTTAGCAAAGGCTGTAGGAAAAGTATAGTTTGTCTTTTATTTAGAAAATATGGATGCTGTGTTCATTAATTTTCCTGTTTGATCAGTGGAGATTCACCGAGGCCACCCGCCTGGACGCCATTATTAACGTTTTCTGGTTACGCCTCTGTGACCATGGATTCCAATAAATCTGAAACATAAGCTAATACCTCAGAGATACAATTTTTATGCAGCTAAAACTTCTAAGTCCTAAGAACTCCGACTTTGACAAATAAACTGACTCCTTATTGATCCACTGTTTGGGTCCCTGAGGCTCTGATTAAACAACAGAAAGCAGCTTCTGATGCTCAACCAATCATTTCAATATTACCTGATGGAGATGTAAAGGTTTAATTACAGCAACCTTTGGTACATATGATTAGATTAATCACATCTAAAATGGAGGAGGAGATCAAAGGGAATACCTCCTTAAATAACCTGGTTTGAACTGGATCTAACATCCAAGTTGAAGGCTTAGATGAAGACGATAGTTTAACTCTCAAAAGTTCAACTGGATCAAAAGCAGTTCTAAACCGGTTCAGATTCCATGACTAACTCTCAGATGCTGCCCCACCCTCCAGAGACAAACCAGTCAATGATAGAGTAGTGTTCTAATGATTATTTATAAAAAAGAATCCCATAAAATCATTAAGCTGCTAAGAGCAGGTGGAATGGATTGGTTCAACAGAGCTATGGCTCTGGGTACCGGTTTTGGCAACTGTATTAAAAAAAGAAATATAGGATTATTCATATTTTCCCTCTATTAATGAGAGAAATGCTGCTGCTAACTTGCTTTACAAAGGGCTATCCTCTTATCCAGACATCAGTAAACCATTTTTCCAGACTAGGTAGGACTCCCATAGGCCCGTGGAGCGTATTTTCTCTCCCAGTTTCCTAGCATTTTGCTTCAAAAGTACGCAGCTCTGCATTAAACAAAGGAGCAACTTTCTATCTTTAACGGTTTTCATTTTCAAAGGGCTGCGTTGTCTACGGCAATGCGCTCAGAGAACTAGCAACCCCATCAACAAAATCATCAACCTCTGATGGGGAATAAGCTAAATGTTGGCCTTCTGCAGCACTGCTCAGTCACACAGATGAGAGAGAAAGTGAAGCAGATTCTTCAAAATTTATAACTGTACTATCTGATAATGATCTGCTGAAGAGAAACCTTTTTTTAGGGGGGAGAACTCTGTTAAAGTAATCCTGAAGTTTATCAGAAAGTTGTCAGAGAGGACAAGGTTGTAAGGAAATGATGTTATTTCTTCACATTCTATGCGTAAGCAAGTCAGTTCAAGATCCAAAGTATGAAGAGGAGACGCTCAGGCGGACCATTCACGTTTTGGAACAATAGCCATTAGTAGTGTACTGTTAGCATGCGAGGCTCACTCTTGCTTCTATCGCCTTCACGTCAATCGGCATGGATGGTTAAAATCTCTCACTATGATGACCCTGTCAGTATTTTCTAATACCAAATCAGAAAAGGAACTCTGAAAAACTCATCTAAAAATTCAGAGTAAGGACCTGGTACATTGGAAAATACAAAGTTACAAAAAGAAGAGGTTTTGTTGCTTTACAATTTTGATGAGGGAAACTAAGAGTTAAATTTTAAAAGAGTTGTAAGTATTAACTGCCCTTGGAGTAAACAGTAACTCAGACTGAAAGATTGTTGCTACTCCTCCTCCTCGCCCAGAACTTCTGGGGATGTGAAAATTTAAATAGCCTGAAGGAGTTGCCTCATTAATGCTCACATAATCCTCTTGCTGCAGCCAGGTTTCTGTAAGGCAAAACAAGTCAATGTGATTATCACAAATCAATTCATTAACTTGCAGACTTTTAGAGGAAAGAGATCTTATGTTAAACAGACCGCATTTAATCGTTTTAACTTTTTCCCCAATTGGAGTTATTTTAATTTTAATTAGATTATCATGATTTGGAGTAAAGAGTGGGTAACAATAGAGAAACTGCAAAGAGGTGTGTTAAACTACTTAGAGGATGAAGAGAACATATCCAGCCAGTCACAATCAGAGAAACAGGACTACACTGGAAAACAGGCCAAGCTCCAACATCTAGAAACAAAGGTGTTGATGGCAGCAGCACAGCTGATATTTCTCTCCAGGATGGAGTCACAGCCAAACAGGAACAGACCAGATGAAGCTACTATGAGAAAAAGCAGAGAGAGCAGAACGTTAGAGATTGAACTAACAGATTCTGCAGAGTGGGAGAATAGAGATAGAATGAAGCAGAATGATGAAAAAGGGGTCCCTATGTCCTCCAGCAGTCTAAGCCTATAGCAGCA
>JAGKQL010000036.1:7151888-7183580 GCA_018398635.1 Cyprinodon brontotheroides
TGACAGGTGATCAGACTCAGCAGGAAACGCTGGCGGCAGTCAGAGCAGAGAGGAGGCAGACAGTCAGAGCAAAGCCTCCACTGATCCGCCATGATGTAAGCAGAAACTTTAAGCTATTTTTATTTTCTCTGGAACTGTTGCAGTTGGACAGATCGCTGCCTGATGTACCAGCGGGTCCGTCCCTCTTCTAGACGCAAAACAAAGATGACAGTAAGCTAACAATGCGAGAGCAACCGATTAGCTGTTAGCTGGAAAACCAATCACAGGCTCTATGAAATAAAGACTGGAGGTTATCTCAAGCCGTTAGGAGTCGTGCAGCTGATTAGCAACGCTAGCACAAACTTTATTTTTCTAAATGATGCTAGAATAAAGAAAACATCCCTCAAACATCGCAGTATTTCAGTAGCTAACATCCACCAAAATTTAAGTGATCCTCCCCTTTTTGCATACCCAAATAGAAAAGCAAAGTTAAAACCTTCCAGTGATATATATTCTCTGCTCATTTGATAGCTTTTCCCACTTTGGCTGTCATCACCATTCTATATCATAATGACCAGCGGAGACGTTTTCAGCGTAGAGAACTGATGCACTGATGCATGCGCACAATTTAAAAATACACAAACAGCCGTTGGACGCATCTTCCACCACAGAATCCTCTTTACGGCGTTTAAGCTTCCCCAGTTGGGCTCAATGTTGGATCAATCACCCTTTCAGGGTTTGATTTATTATTTTGAAAAAAGGCAAACCTTCTCTGACAACAACTGCAATAAACTCAGTTTGAATTTGGGCATAAAACAGTAGATAACAGTAGATCTAAAAGATATACATCTCTGATTGAAATGTTGAACAGTTCAGTGCTTTAGATTCATCTAAGCCATGGGAAACAAACTACATTTATTTTAAAAATTAAAGACATAAAGAAAAAGAAAAGAGCCACAGTGTGGAGCCACTTACCCAAGTTTTCAGCCTTGTATAAAACAGACTCAGGCTTGCAGAAAGGCAGAGAGTAGTATTCATATGGAAGCTGAGTGCGGGAGCTGGTCAGCTTCACTGCCTGGAGAACAAATCAGAATAAAGCCTCATGCTAATAGCCCCGCCCCCAAAGCTACATTTAAATCTAAGGTTTTTGCAGGAAAACATCAAATCAGTCCTACTGTGAATGGCTTCATGTGATGGGCTGTGACTAAAGCGAGGTCAAATATTGCGATAAATCTTACTTGACAAAAAAACATCCTAATATGGTAACTTTTAAAAATATATTTAGAAAACGTGAATAAAGAGAGTCATGTTCTGAATGCTGGCGCACTCATAAAGAATAAGCCGATGAACAGTTTAGTTTAGTGCCTTCAAGTCGTTGCATAGGAGGAAGACGCTACTTGGATATAACCTAACGGAATATCTTCAGAATGGCTCCAAATGACACTAAACTCATATGGGTGAGTAGAACATGATGGAATAACGGAAAATCAAGTGAGCCAATGGAAAAAAAAAAATGGTAGTTCCCCCTTTAAGAATCCTTGCTTCACATTTATTTTCTCTCAAACTCTTTTAGCTCCATATAAACTATCTTACCGTCAAAACCTCAAAGATTCCTGACCAGAGTTTGAAGCTCACCTTGATTTCTACTTGAGCACCTTCGTGGAAGTTCTGAGGAGCAACTCCAGGAACGTAGAAGGCCCCGCCCACAGGAAGTAGGGCTAGTAGCAGCAAGGCCCGCCACGTCTCCTGCAAAACACATACGCCACACATACTTACTGTAAGGGTTACACTTTAAACTGCCGCGTTTATAAAGGCTCACAGGCCTGATTATAATTAGGTTTTTAATCCTAAGAAATGATTTAAAGAAATATTTTAAAATTCAGACTTCTCCACATTCTTCAACAGACTGATAATAATAAGTTATCCAGAAATATAAAAATACAGAAAATTGTAAAAACAACAAATAAAAAAAGAATGATATTTTTATGTTAATGTTTAAATTAATGATGATTAGAGAAATTAGAGATGATTATGTTCAGTTGAAATGTTTAAAAATATCTAGACTGGAAATATATCCTCTTATTCCTGAAAGCCTTAAAACATGATTTTTGGGACTCTCTAAGGCTACGTTCACGCCGCAGCCTGAAGTGACCCAAATCCGATTTTTTGGCCCATATGTGACCTGGATCTGATCTTTTCATGTCAGTCTGAACAACAGAGATCGGATTTTTTCCAATGCGACCCAGGCCACTTGGCTCTGTGGTCCTGAATCCGATACCAATCTGATCTTTTCAAATGCGACCTGCATCTGAACGGCCACGTCCATTCATCCGACCTGGACGCCATCTATAACCGACATAGGTCACTATTCTGCTTCTTGCTACACAGAAGCGGCAAGAAAAACAAGCGCCATGGTGGATGGTGATGCGGAGAGCAGGATTTTTTTTAACCATCTGGAAAAGATTGAGGTTTTAAAGTTTTAAAAGATCGCTAGATGCGCTCAAGCACTACATTCACGTTTACTTCCATAAACACACGAAGCACGCTGGCTTGTGACGCCATTGCGTTCTCTACTGCACATGTAGGACACTTTAGCTGTATGAATGCAGTTCACACCGGAGATCACATAGAAGTCGCATATATTTGGAAAACAGCGACGCAAAAAAAAATCAGAATGGAGCATCAAGGCCTGCAGCGTGAACGTAGCCTAAGTGAACCCTAAGAGATTACAAGTTTAGATTATTCTGTCTTCAGTACTTAACTTTAGCTTAGCAATAATAGAGTAACGTTAGAGACTGAATTCATATCTACAATAATGAATAAAGCACATTATAATCACATTAAACGTGACAGAGCAACAGAAAAAGATCCAGGATGTAGAAAGAAAGGCAGGCAGTGTGGATCATTGCAATGTATCATAACTTATTTAGTTTTAATCAATTATTTACTGAAACAATCAACTAAGTCAGGAGTAAAATAATGTTAACCTCAGAATACAAACAATTACAACCAAAAAATCTAAACAAATATGGATTTTTTTTTTTTACATATTTTAGTAACCAGCAATTAATCTAAAATGTGCAATAAATGTTTTCTACTGTTCAAACGTTAAGTATGTTGATTCACTGAGAGAATCTCCTTTTACATTCATTAAAATGTTGCTGGATTAATCAATTGCTGAAATAACTGACAGCTGCAACCCTTATAAGTTATGAAGTAAAGAAAACAACCTGGTTTATTAAAATTAAAAGGATATTCTATTGTCTTTTGTTAAAATTTGTTGCCATGCTGGAGCTCCGCTCTGTAACCAGTTCAATCGTCTTACTGGTTTAGATCTGAGAGAAATATATAACCTGCCTGACGTGATTCAGATCAGTTTCAGACATACTTTAATAATCCAAAAGGGAAATTACTGTGATTCAGAACAGTTTTATCCCTTTTTTATTCACTAAACTTCCCAACAACTTTTATAGTCCCAAAGTGAGAGAAAAAAATATTTTTTGTTTTGTTTTGTTTTTTCCCCATTTAATGTTAAACCAGTCATGAATTCATAATGATCCAGAACAAAGTAAAAGATGAAAAACGAGTTCTCGCACAATTCCTCTAGTGAGAACCTCAGCTAGCAGCCTGCCCCCATGCTAACACCCACAGGGAAAAAATATGGATGGAACCTACTCCTTCAACTGCTAAAGCTAATGGCTTTCACTCATTCTTATAGAAGCTAAACCGTTGCCCTTAAATGAAAACAGAACATTTAGCACAAAGAACATGTTTTAACCTGGGGGACTTCGGCACTGCTGGCCTCTGGGTTCGGGCCCTCTCAGGGACTGGGACTCTTTGGGGTTTGGCCCCTTGGGTCCTCTAAGCTGGCTTTCTTTGGTGGGTGCTGCCCTCCTTATGTCTGCGCCCCCTTGTGTCCCAGTGATCTGGGGAGCCTCGCATCGCCTCTTTTTCTATCACGGGCCCTGAAGGGTGAGTCTGGGGCCCCCCTCTACAGCTATTAAGCATATTTCCTTCTGAAGAAGCCTTGGAAATCCTTTGCCATGCATCCATACCACGGGGGTTTAGTTCCAGGTGTTCACAGATTCACACTCTGGCAGTTTTCCTCTGCGGTAACCACAAAAATATTTAGATGTTTCACTCTGGGTTGGATTTCTGATCCAGACTCCATTGTTGAGGAACTTTTTTGACACAGTCGCTTCCAAAGGTTCTTACTTCGATTATTATGCATAGATCCATGAGTTAGTTGCAACTCTCCCTTCCCTCCTGTGTGGCAGAAAACCCACTATAGGTGTATTACTGCCACCTAAAGGGCTGGAGTTGGAGAAATGTAGTATCTCACTCTTGCAATGTGCTTAAATTTGACTGCTTGCACAAATGCAAAATTGTGTTTTGCTAAATTGTCATTATATTGCAAAAGCAATTTATTACCAAGCCCTAGTCATTATTGGTGTATTATTACCTCTGCTAACAATCAAATACACCTTGATAAGCAAAGAATGTTAGTTAATACATAAAGCTCGTCAGTTTTCAAAGCACCATCATCAGTCTGCCATCTTGAAAGTACAGATGCCTGTGAGGGTTAGAATAGTACTAACGCATGGACGAACAACGCCTTCGCCCTGCTGGCAGTTCAGTGTGAATGAGAGGGAGCAGTGAAGATCATTTGGAGATGCTAACCCAACGTCTGAAAGTCTGCACTACTGCAGGACAATGCAGGGTCATAAAGGACTATTCATAAACAGCAGCAGCAAAACAAGCCTGTTCAACATCCCCAAGAGAGAGAAAAAGAAAACTTATGAGACAATGAAATCAGAGGCATCAGAAAACAAGGAAAAACATCATGCTAGCTCTCCGCAGACGGGAGGAGCTAATGAAAGAGAAAGATTTCAAAAGTGAGCCTGAAATGACCATGTTTCTCCTTGACAAGTAAGTGAACTGTACAGCCTAAATTAGCGTAGAGCTAACTTTTTCCCATTTGGTTGATATAGAGTTGCTTTTTGCAGCAGAAGCAACTAGCAACTAGTAGCACAAAAACAAATCCTGTAAACATATCCAGATTTTAATGGTAGTGAATTGCAGATTTATGCGGGTTTAGAAGCTTTAAAGTCGCGATGAATGCCGGCTTTTTGTCACATTAAGTGACACTAAGTTAGTACGTTTTTTGACACACGGAGACTTTTGTAGCTGCAATAAATGTTTGAGGCAGTGACGTGCTAGTTTCAGTTGTTGAGTGAAATACGCCCATTTCACCACTAGATAACAGTAATACCCCACTGATGAAAAGGAAAAAAGGGGTAAACTCAGTTTAAAACTCAAACTAAATCAAAACCCCATTGTTTGGTTTAAAATGTTAACAACTCCAGTGGAGAAAAAAGTCCCAGAGATCCACTAGCAGATATCAACAAACTACATGTCTGAATTTAATCAGACCGTATTTCCCTGAACTCACCCAACTTGAACTGAACTGAAAACAGTTGGACTGTAGATGAATGAGCTCTGACTTTAATGTTTCCACCTGAAATGTGACAGTAGATTAGTAATTTCCAAATAAGTTAAAAACAATCCACTGACTTTGTTTCCAAGTTTGAAGACGCTTTCTTCCCATCCAGGAAGCTTTTTCAATTTAAAATGTCAGAAACAGTGTTCAGTTCCAGGTTTTATCCAGTAGCCCAACAAAGCCTGGTTTATGTTTAGAAAACATGCTAATAGAAACGGAGAAACTGAGAATCTTCACCAGGGCAGCAGATTAGCTTATGTCTGAAAAGCACTGAATCAAAGTAATGGAGTCGGACATTTTTGACCAGTAAAAAAAGGTCAATCTTGCTCCAGACACAGATAGTGATGTGACACGGCAGTGCATTTAAGAAAAGGCATCAGGAGTAAATGTTTGTTCACGTAAAGCTTTTCTGATAAGGAAAAAGCATCAGAAGATACTCGAGGCGACCGTTTAAAGTTGTCTGGACCCAGTGTCACATGACACATTAACGCCAATACCTACAGTGCAAAAAATTTAAATCTAAATACAGAATTTACCCTTAAAATAAGTGAATTTTCTATTGACCTGAGAAGGAAAGTGAGCCACTTTGCCAACGGAACACGACAATCTACATTTAAAATGAGAAAAAACTATTACTTTGTCTTATTTCTAGTGCATATTATCAAATTATCTTATTTTAAGAGTAATTCCATTGTCAAATCATCTTGTTCACCCACTCAATTTAAGGGTAAATACACTTAATTTAAGAAATATTTACTTATTTTTTCTGTATCGTTTTTGCAGTGTATACAACTGTCAGTCTTCTTATTTGACTCATTGTTTAAGCATAATCTTTTAGCACTAACAGGATATGACTGGAATCATTTACATTAGCTTTAATCCATCACTAAAAACAATCAAACTGTATTAAAACCAAGACTGCAGCTCATTTTCTCTATATTTATCTGATCCTTGCTTTAATTTAACGTCTAAAACTCTCATTAGCAGCTAAATCATCCTGATGATCATCACTGATACACGCTAGTTGTCTTCTTTTAGTTTATAATGTTGAAAATGACACTTTGCGTCATGATAACAGTCACAATAATCACAGCGGCTAAAGCAGCCGCTTCCAGGTGGAAGCTAACAGGAAGCCCTCCGCTGTTTCTCTGACCCCCCGCCCGCTAACTGCTGAAAAACAACACCATTAATATATGAACGCTCACAGTTTAACCTTTAAGAACAACATAGAAAAAACACCGCAGCAGCTAAAGCCCAGCGACACAGCAGTTAGCTAGCGTTAGCAGGCTAACCCAGTTAGCAACAGTGCAAAGATTCAAACAATGAAATCAGGTGAGTTTTTAGATTTAAATGCTATATGGCGGCTCGGTTAATGTTCTCCTCTGCCACCATTATGTTAAAGTGTCTTTATTGTTTGAAAAACAGAAAGAGGACAACGTGCAGATAGAGGAAAGAGTTCATTTTGCCACTTACCATAGCCCCGGCCGCCATTTTGAATACGTGTCATTAGTGACGTTCCGGTTCCGGAAGTTATCCACTGCATTATTTTCTTTCCAAATTTGAATGGTTTATGTAAATGTTCTTTGCATTTCTAGTTCTGTCTTTCTTTTTAACAATGCATCATATGTGAGACATACATTTAAAAAGACGACATAGTCAAAGTAAATTAATTACAAAAACACAACTTAGGTGAAAAACATTTGTAAATCTATATTTTTCAGCATTAACATAGAAAATCAATACTTGAAGAATATAGTATATGCTAAAATAGAGTAGAGTACAACGATCTACTCTTTACTCTTAATTTACCTAACCTCCAAATGCAGAGCAGTAGATATAAAAGGACTTTGTGCCAAGTTGTCTCACCAATTTCAAGGAAAAATCCGGTCATATTTAAAATTCATTCACTTTAAATATGAAATTATTACATACTGTCCAATAAATGATCAGCGTTTTTAATTCAGAGATTAATTTTGATTCTAATGTGCTTTAGTCATCCATGTTTTTTAAAGAACACTACTGCTACCTACTGGTTTGTGATGTCACGGGGCAGTATCGTTATATATATATATATATATATATATATATATATATATATATATATAGTATATATATATATATATATATATATATATATATATATATATATATATATATATATATATATATATATATATATATATATATATATGCTGTATATACACTGTGAGGGCAGCAGAGATGGCGTCCTCTGTGGAGGAGTGTTCACGGGTAGGCAAACTGGAACGAGCGAGTCCAATGTTGGCGTGACAGACTGGAGACAGTGTGTTCTTTTAACCAGCCTTTGGAAGCACTTCATCATGATGGGAGTCGGTGCGTGACAGGCCGCTAATCATTGAGGGAGGTGACCTGAGGCTTCTTTGGGACTGGATAAAAGCTTTGAATCAATTTGACTGTATGATCCTGGTTGAACTGTAAAAGTGCCTTGGAGTAATGACTTGTGTTGTTGTGAATTGGCGCTATAGAAATAAAACTGATTGAATTGAAATTGAATTTAATAATGGAGGCAGACTTGATTTGATGGCTTACCGGGTTCAAGTGCACGCAGCGCTGTTCTCAGTGCCTGCTTATCACCAGATGGAACTCAGAAAGCTGAGTTCTGTGGTTTTAGCGATTTCCAAACCTCTCCATTTATCCAGGGTGGTTGGTTGGGTCCCGGTTGGTGATGTTTCTTTTTTTATGCTGACTCTCAATGCATTTTAAAGCAATGTAGGCTGACACAGTCATGGCATACTCATCAAATATTTTATATAAGTTGTGTCATATGTTGCTGCAGCCTTGGGGAAGATGTTCCTAGCCCAGAGCATTCAAAAACAGTCTTGGAGTTTCTCCATGGTTTCCTCAGACCACACCTGACCTCTTTAACTGTTGGAGTTTAGCCCTGATCAGCTGGGGCTCATATATAAGCAGGGATAAGCATGACTGAGAGGTGATCTGATGACCCGAGGTGGGGGCGGGGGGCTGCTTTGAATGCATCTTTGATGTTAGAGTAAACCAGGTCTAAAATGTTTTCACCCACATTCCACACAGTCCACATGTTGGTGTAAAATGAGGGAGAACAGTCTTCGCAAGTGCCAGCTTTCCTGCTGTTAAAATCCCCAGCAATGATGAAAACAGCCTCTGTGTGTGTATTCTTTATTTATGGAAGTCAAGACTGTTTGGTTGGTTTTTCATGACTTTCAGCCACAGTTAAGCCTGCTCAAAATGATTCAGTCCTCCTTGTCCTAGACCTTTTTGGTTTTTGGACCATCTCAATTTTTATTAGCATTTTAGAAATATCACTGCTCCAGCAAACCTGAAGTTGAATGATTTGCATCCCCTCCGTGGCTTTGATGATCGGGCTGTAAATCCTCTGCGTATACAGCCCAGAGGCCAAAATTCCTACCTGGGAAATCTACATTATTGTTTGTATTTTTTTTTACTGATTAGAAAGGCATTGAGGAATATGTTTCATGTGGAACCACTATTTTAAATGTCACCATGTCTGATTTATAGGTGATTAAAACAAAAGAAAAAATGAAAAATATTTAACTGACTTGCTTAAATATGTTTTTTTTCCAAAATAAACACTGCAAAACAGCATGAAAAGCCCATTTTAAAACCCTCAGACTTTATATAGATCCACACATCTTGACGATAACTCATTTGGACTGGAAAAAGTCGTAAGCTAGATAATTTGTTCTATGAAGTTTTTAGTGGGCAGTGTGTTAGGAGTGAAAGGTGATTTTGGCAGAGTGAAAAAGTGGCCAAATTGTGCCAAATGCACCTTTTCCACTCATAAAGCGTGGAATCCTGATCTCAGACGTGCATATGCCTGATTTGCCACGGATTGGAGACCCTCTTCATAAGCGCGGCAAAGCCTTGCCCTCCCGTAAGATTTCAGCTGTTGGTTTAAATTTTCGCTATTTACCAATAAGAAGAATAACAAGCTAAGAATGCACCGTGTATCGGGCGAGTTCCCCGATCCAGCGCCTAAAATGGTGTTATTGGTATCAAAAAAGTACTGTGCCAAATACGGCATTTGGATACCATTTTAGAGAGCCAAAAGTTTATTCAACTATAGTCGCCTCATATTCTAGGTGGGCAATAAAATTTCTACTGGATTCACTTTGTTTTAGTTCTTTTCCCTGCTTCACAAAGGTAGGCAGCAGCTTGACATGAAGCCATGATGGCAAAATTTCTCTTATTTTCACATCCAAGTAGTCTGACAGTTATGGTGTCTTCCATACACACATACATCACTTCCAAACAGATGGTATCGGTATGGTATCGGCCTCTATCTCTGCACAGTCAGGTATCGGGTCCAAAAAATGGCATCAGCGCACATCACTACTGGTTACATTACCTGAAGAAGTCATTAATATCAATGTCCTCCGACCCCTCCTTGGAAAGGTCTGAGCCTCTACTTTCCAATAATGGTGGCCATTAGAGGCGGGCTAAAAATGAATACTCTGTCAGCACATGCAGTGCTCCCACAGAGTCACACACATGGCAGTTAGAATTTTGAATCTCATTTTATTTGTTTATACAAATCAGAAAACAAAAGTATCCTTGTGAAAAACAAATTTGAGAACATGTTTTTGGAATGTTTAAAGCCCATTTGAGGGGCATGTGGATGAAACACTGTGTGATTGTTGTTTTAACCATTTCTAAACCTGAATAAACATGAGCAGTTATGGAGTTCAGCCCGGGCTTCCATACAGGCTGCGAGTCGTAGGGAAGCGACTGTTTCAGCGCTGTTGAATTTAGAGGAGGGAAAGCCGGGACGAAGATGTTGTGGCAGACGACGCCAGAAGCGGCTTTTGGCTGGTTTGGAGTAGAAGGCTTCCAGTCAGTACATGCTTGGAGTTCTTGCCTTTACGCTGCCAGTTCTCAGTTAACTCACGCTTCGCGTTACGAAACTGGCGCCCATCCCAATGAACACTGGGGCCAACTCAATGGGAAAGGAAAAGGATTTCGGTTTCGCTTGTTAAACGCATATTAACTGCGAAACATTCATCAAGAATGCCCATGACCGACGTACCCGATTGACGGGTGAGCCTTGATATATGATTGGATAAATTGGGGTGTTCAGGCTGACGTACGGGCTAACTGCCTACCACGAAGATTTTAAGAGAGGATTTTTTTTTTCAAATAGAAATTTTACACATTTTGGGACTACAATATGGTCTGATACATACATTTATATGCATCCTTTAACCAGAATTATTTGACAATGCGACCTGACTTCCCTACGAATTTAAGGGGCTAAAATCAGGCGTGTTGAGGCAGGAACATACCAAAGACATGTTCCTTTATGGAACAGTAAAATGAGCACCAAAGACAAACCATTTAAACACCTCCAGAAATGTAAAACAAGATCCTCAGTGATTACAATATCTTGAAATACAAATAAATTTGTTTTTATTTTGTTTTATAATTTTTTTGACAGATCCGTGCTTTATTTGCTGTCAAAAACAAGATTCTGGGATGAATTAAAAACTGCATTAAAATCATTCAAAATCATTCATCAAAAAAAAAAATAATTTTTATTTTTTTTTTTAAACAAAACCAGTGATGGATGTGGTTAGTGATGCTGGTCTGCCATTATTATGAAACAGTGACGAGTTGAGGATGTTCAGGAAGCGATGCAGAATAACACAGGTGTCTTCTGGGACATCATTGGTGAATGAACTTTGACCTGATGCTTATGTCACAATGTATTGAGAAGCTCCCGTTTTATTCAACTAAATATTAAAGGCAGGAGGTGCATGAATATATCTGAGGTTTTATGTGTAATTTTGAAGCTGCACTGATCATCCATCCATCCATCCATCCATCCATCCATCCATCCATCCATCCATCCATCCATCCATCCATCCATCCATCCATCCATCCATCCATCCATCCATCCATCCATCCATCCATCCATCCATCATCCATGCTGGGCGGGTCCACACTGGACAGGTCCCCAGTCCACTCGCAGGGCAACACAGAGACAAACAACAACCATTCATACTCACACTCAGAGAAGCCAATGAACCTAACAGTCATGTTTTTTCGGACTGTGGGAGGAAGCCGGAGTACCCGGAGAGAACCCACGCATGCTCATGGAGAACATGCAAACTCCATGCAGAAAGACCCCGGGCCGGGAACCTTTTATATATAGTTAAATATGATGAATAAAAGAACATAGAAATTATGATTGAAACATCAAATATTCTGTTCTGTAATATTTCAGTCATTTCTGAAACCATTTATTTAACCAATTTTTATAAGAGTTGCACTTAAGGAAGCATTCACAGACTGCCAAGGGAAAATGAGAGAAAAGAGTCTTAACTCAGTGATACATCCATATATATACAGCTCTGATTGATGTCTTACATGGCTCTCACTTTAAAACATCATTTCTGGCACATTGTTGCTTTAAAGTCTTTATGGAAAGTCGCCATATCTATCAAAGCATGAAATATTAACATGCTTAAAACTCACTTGTCCTGAACATTTATGTGCAATTTACATTCAACTTCCAGCATAATCAAAGATGCATCAGCAGGTATCAGTCATTACGCTCTGCTAAAAAACAAACAATAAAAGGGTTTTAAAGAAAATGTTCTCTCCAAAACATTCCTGACATTAGTATGCTGCTTTTATAATAACTTAAGTCATAAAGAATCAACAAGCAGAATAAATTTGTATATACAAATCATATGGAATATATATTTGAATCTGATGATTGAATCCGGATCAAGGAACAGATGTTAAAGGCACAGAGAAAGAGGAAAATAGGAACGGCACAAATAATGTGAAAACGTGCTCAGAAGGAGAGTTAGAACCAAAATATATATATATTTTATATTTTCACTTTTTTAAATGAGGAAAAGTTGGCTCATATACAGAATTCAAACTTCTAGAAAGTTCTTTTAAATATGATATTAATCCATCGGTTCAATAAATGATAAATATTTTGATTCAGAGTAATTTTCATGTGAATGTGCTTTTACTGGAGGCATCCATGTTTGTCAAAGAACACTACTGCCACCTACTGGTTAGTGACATTGTCACGCCGTAGCAAGTATCGGCTGTTGATCAAGTCCCAGTGCTTGTATCTGGTGTTTGTTACAACGCGTCTTATTATCCAAACGTCATCTTGAAAACATTATTCTGCCAAATGTTGGTGTTATAGGCATTTATACTAAATATGGGTAATTTGTCATTTCTGCCAATTTAGTTTTCTTCCTTTGGTATATGTAAAATATTCATTTAGTATCAAAATTTGTAATTTATATTTTTAAAATTTGAATTTGTTTAGATTAAGTTGCTGACCCTCCCATTAATTGGAGTAATTAAGAACACAGCGGGTGCTGGTGGATCGGTTGGTAAATGTCTGGTGTGGATGGGAGGTTTTGTAAATTATTTTTTTGACCACTTTTTTAAAACCTCAAACATTAAATTAACATTATTTTCATTTCTACCAAGTTGCAAAGATATTTTCAGTATTATTTTTGTCTTTGTTTTTACTATAAATAAGCCAATTCGGAAGTGCATACAAAGCCAAAACCCACCTGTTACACGCCCTCGGCCTTTGTTGGAAATTTAGGGATTTTTTGGAACAGAAGGCAGCGACTGCATATACATATTACGGGTTTTCTCTGGCCAGAAGTTCATGGGCAAATCCTTCCCTCTTCAAGTTGGCGATCCAACGACCAACCGATCCGTGGAGGATCAGGAATCAGAAAGGTGGAATAACTCTTTTTTCACTTTTACCCCGATGTATTCCAGCATCAGCTTTGCCATGCACGCGTGGGCATTGTCAGTTTCACTATAGCTCTCTGGTGAATTTCAATGGTGAAGTCCCTGGAAATCTTCAATAATTGTTGTTGATTGCAGATGTCTAGTAGTTCCCATTGATTTAGCTTGGAAAGCGGGAGAATGGCGCTAGGCTTACCGCACCGTGACATCACTGCTGGAAGATGGCAGGAGTGGAGGGGCTACTATATTTGGGCAAAAATGGCCGCTCCCAGACTCAGTGATCGCGATGAAAATGTATTGTTTTAGTTTTTATACGTTTTAACGCTTAATTAATTAAATCACCGCAAACATATTAGTTTTATAAATAATAATGCATTGATTATTCCTCGCTGACCGGACTTTTCCTTTAAATTCATGCTCTGTTTAGTTCTGTTAGTCCTGAGTTTTCAGAGGCGAGCGGTAAAAATATTTGAATATTTATTAGCACGGCTTTGTTTGACGTCTTTTCACATGATAGCAGCTGTACGCTAATTACAGCAGCAATAAAACCCAGAAACACGTCCATCCTTTGAAAGTTATGGCTCTAAGTACAGTGCATTAGAATAGAGGCCTGAGTGAATTGTTTAGTGGCATCTTTGTGTGAAGTTTGAACGGCTTCCAGTGTGCAGTCTGGTCCGTGTTCTAAAGGTTTTACACAGAGAATAATTTAATGAAGGATTTAGGGGCAATTCTAAGAAATACGGAAATATAAATGTACTTAAAGCCTCAACCAATGAGGCTTTAAGACGTTGGTTCTATTTGGCATTTTTTGCATCTATAACAACCACCTCTGAGAGCTCACTGATTAGGATTGGCTCTGTTTAACTCATGGGGCAAAACTCCAGACCACTAGGTTGTTGGGCGGGGTTTGCAGCCTGTTGAGCAATAAACACCATAACCAATAAAAATGTATCTTATGCCGAGATCGACTTCAGCGGCTGCATCTTCCAAAGATTCGAAGGCCGAGCATACGCACAGTGAAAGCCGGAGAAGGCTGGACCTGTTTGAATCTTCAGCCAAACTCTTCCAGCCTCCTTATTTTCATGGACCTCCAAGGATCCAGGTAGAGCGGATCCTTGGAGGACGCTGCCTCTGGAATCAAATCCATTAGCCTAATTAAATTGTGAGTAAAAAGTGAAACCTTTGATGGTTCTGTTCACAGCTGCTGATGCAAACTTTTTTATTTATAATATCTTCGCTGCCACTGTGAGATTATTGCTTGAACACAGAACTTAAAATCATCATTTGGTGTAAACTACATCTTTTATAGAGCCGACTGTGGAAACGCACATTTGGAAAAAGCTGACAAAACTTCTCCAACTCTGTATTTTTCATTGAAAAAACTATTAAAAGAGTAAAGGTCTGTCTCTCTGAGCATCATTTCTGTACCGTGCCGTATGTGTGTGCGTAGATAAGAGGCAGAGAGCTAAATTTCCAGCATGTTTTTTGTGCCCTGAGCTGCACTGCTGCTGCTTACATAAACTCAACCTGAAGCACATAGTAATGGATGCTGTCTCATGGCTGCTGCTGGTACTGGCTCTCTGTAGCTGTGTAGAAATCCTCCAGGACGCTCTGCAGGTAATCAAAGGTGGGGCGGTCCTCTGGCTTGTTCTTCCAGCACTCCAGCATGATCTCATAGAGTTCAGTGGGACAGCTGTCGAGGCGCTGCATTCGGTAGCCTTTCTCCAGGGAACGGATCACCTCTGGATTGGTCATTCCTACAAAACAAGAAAAAACTTTCAGCCTTTCTCACACCTAATAGAAGTGGACTCAATCGGGACGGATTCCTAAATAAAAAGTGTAAAGGCGGTGCCGTCACCTGGGTACGGCGTGCGTCCATAACTGATGATCTCAGTCAGCAAAATCCCAAAGGACCAGACGTCGGATTTTATTGTGAAGGAGCCATAGTTGATGGCTTCAGGGGCCGTCCATTTGATGGGGAACTTGGCTCCTGTTCATGGAAGACATCAAAACCAGTAAACCTCTGTTGGTATTGGTCAGGCATTCAGAGCACAGACAGGGATGGATGTGGTGAGTGATTGAAGGAGGAATGAGGTCCTCGTTCTGCAGCGTGTGGAGAGATGAGACCTACCCTCTCTGGCTGTGTACTCGTTGTCCTCAATAATTCGAGCCAGGCCAAAGTCAGCGATTTTGCACACTAAGGACTTATTGACCAGGATGTTGGCAGCTCTCAAGTCTCTGTGGATGTAGTTCTTCTGCTCAATGTACGCCATCCCTTCTGCAATCTGAAAGCAAGACATTTAATGTTAGTCAGTCAAATCCTACAGAACCAGCCATTCAAAATGGCCCTTCCCAGCCAAGTGCCAGCAAAATGGCAGCCCACTATCCTGCAACTCCCAGCAGAATCCCCTCCAACTTCCAGCCACTGCACTGCCCCCCTCTTGCGTATTTTTCTACTCTGACTCCATCCTTTCACTGAATTACAGGGTCTGACCAGGAGATGGCGCTTCTCTTTAAATCTTAATGTCCACAAATCATCACAGAAAGAATATTTTAGTACAAAGATTGATGTTTAACCACTTAAAACCCACCTTAAGTGGACTTTAAGTGGGGGTAATAACTCAGAATGCATAAAGTAAAATGTTCTACCAGCAGGGTGGAGCCATTGCGCCCAGCTCCAAGCTGACACTAAAAGTTCCAAACCCCACAGATCTGGAATTGTTAAAGCTGGAGGTCTGACATTTTCTGCATTTGTGGTTGACATGATGTAGAAAAATAATGTCTCAAGAATGTCTTTATTACTGCTGTTCACAAAAGAACTATCAAATATATATATATATATATATATATATATATATAAAAAACAACTTTAGTCATGTTTGAACTGATGCAGGCTGGTCTGTGTTTGTTTTACTCACCCAATTTTAATTTATATATTAGGAAACTAGCGGTTGTTAGCTTTCAAATATTGTATTGCACATGTAATTTTGGAATACAGTTCCTAAGTTATTTGCTTTTCCATTTGGGTATGCAAAATAGGCGAGGATTATCCAAAATGAGGTGGATGGTAGGAGGTTAAAAAGGAATTGTAGGGGATCAGCCAGGGAACAGCCAGGGACCCATCAAGGAAAGTGGGGAAATTTTGAATGGCTACTGCTGTACATGTTACGTATAAACGTAGAATTCACAGCTCTGCTCTGTCTGCTGTGAACTCACTGCCTGCTTCATCTGAGTTCTGATGAAGAACCATGGCAGACCAGAACAGAGAGACATCACGTCTGTCGCCTCACAAAGTGTCACATCAGGTCCTATAATGTCAGGGCTGCAGGCTGTACTGGTTTCACACATGACAGGTGATAGACTGGGAGCTAATGAGGCAACGGTTTTTAAATTTCCAAAAGAAAAAGAAAAGATTTATCTGCTGATTGCAATGGGAGTTCTGTTGTGTGCGTCTGAATACCTCACATAGCAACAACTCTTAGAATCGGCCATTTTCACCAGACTATCCTTTTAAAAGTATTTCTGCTTCTGTCTCCTTGAACCCCAGTGGGTCTCGGCAGACGGCCCCTCGCACTGCGGTTTCGCTATAGGAATAAACTGAATTGAATTGTATTACAGTTTTCTTTTTGGAATTCTCTATTAAAAATTGAGATGGCAACAATATAAAATCCAATTTTTTATGAACAAATAAAATAAAAGTTTTCCCCAATTTAGGCCCAAGAAGATTAAAGACACCAAAGAAAAATTAAAGCACATTTTTGCTACATAAAGGTGATTAAACTAAAGGGAAATGTACAAAATAATGTCGTATGGACAATGCAACAATCTCTCCCCTTAAGCTTGTCATCAGCTCATTCCCACACCTCACCACCTATAATCATAACCTATCTAGCCTTTTAATGAATGATCGAAAACTGAGGCAGGAAGAGTCAGATCTCCAGGCCATCAGGTCTCCATAGCAACCATTCAACGCTGTCTGACAGCTAAAACCCCAGCAGTGTCCTACCATCACCGATGTAAACATGTAGACGATACTTTGCTACGCGCCACTTCATCGAGAACTTTTTTTTGTTCAATAAAAAATAGAGCAAACTTTAACCTAGTAGAAAAACTTTTTATGCTCACTCTTAAGCTTGGTGAAAGGTGAGTGATGCTGTGGGCTGGTTTCCTTTAAAAAAAGCCACGGGAAACTATTTGGCAGCATCTTTTGAAAACAAGGAATTTGAAACAAAAATTTAGTAAAGTAAACTATCTTTATTTTGGTGGAAGGAAGTTCATGAATCCAACATTTGTTGGTAGGAGGGGAGTGGTGGCCTAGTGGTTAGAGCATAGAGCTTGGATCCCAGAGGTTAGGAGCTCAAGCCCCACTCCCTGAGCAAGACCTTAACCCCACACTGCTCCCTGGGCACCGCACAATGGCAGCCCACTGCTGGGTTAAATACAGAGAGTGAATTTCGTAGCTCTGAACTTGTGACAATAAAGTGGAATTCTAGAAAAAAGTGATAACTGAGTGTTAGCTGATAGAGCGAACCATTTAGAGTAGGATTTATACCAAGATTATTTATTTAAACATTTTACATTTAACCCTTTTAAAAAGGTAAAAAGCTAATTGAAAAGTTAAAAATAAAAGTTAAATAATTAATAAGCCTAGTTAACAATTATATTGAAGTTTATAAACTAAAAAAATTTGCTAATATCAGCATTAATGCCTCTAAGGTTTTGTTGGACCAAAAAAAAGTGTTTCTTTCACTCTCATACAAGTTTACGTGCCGTTTCTTGTTATTACATTAAACAACAGCTCAAAGGAAGGCAATGGCATTTCCTTCGCTGTTGGCCAGGAGATTGATCCTATTTATTTGGGTAAAGGCAGTTCCACCAACTCATAAACGATGGATAGAGAGGTAATGGCACACCTAAAGCTAGAACATCTTCGATTTACGTCACAGGGTACCATTAGGAGATATTTCAAGATTTGGCAACCTTTTTATTTCTTATTTTGAATCTGAGGTTCCATCTGCTTCAGCATAATCAGCAGCTTTTTTTTTTTTTTCTCTGTTTGGCGGAATTATTTTCATTATGATTGTTATTCATACTTATATTTTTGGTTTTCAACCCACGAATGTCTGGAACATGGGTTGTATGTGCGGGTGTAGTAATTGTCTTGTTGATAGTTGGTTTATGTTTTTTTTGATTATTCGGTTTGATGTAATTATGGAGTCTTTTTGTCTTGTTTTGTTTTGTTCATATGCCCTGGACGTGTCTGTTGGTTTTAATATGAAAAACTAATAAAAACAATTTGATTATTATTCTTCTTATTACATTAACATTCATTTTTGCCATCAAAATATCCAGATTGTTTAAAGTTACAAAGGTAATCAGGTCTGGTCCTGGATTCCAATAACACTATTGGCTGGATTTGGATTTTCAAAGTATTTCACTGAGTTAGGGGTTAAGATAAAAAAAAATATTTTTCTTCTGTCATACTGACTCTATAATCCAGAACTCCTCAAGTAGAAAAGTTCTAGTTTCACCTGCTTTGATTTTGTAAAACATCTTCATTAAGAAACCTTTGGCTATCCAATTATCAATCGATTAATAGAAAAAACAATCAACAGATTAATCAATTTGCAAAATAATGCTATAGAATATAATCAGTAGAGAATGAATGATGAATCCTCACCTGAGCAGAGAAGTCGATGAGCTTTGGAAGCTGGACACGGTTTCCTTCATCGCTCTTCAATGCTGAAGTCTAACAAACTACCTATAGGAAAACATGCAAATATCCATCAACATCAAAATTATTATTAGCACCTCATACAATCAAAATAAAAATCATTTTTAGCGCTATTTTATTAACCTGGGCTGTGAGACGGTGTCAGAGAGCAAGGCTTTCAGTTGATAACAGGCAGGCTGAACAGAGCAGAGTTGCTCTTTTAATTCTTTAGGGTTTCTATTTATAGTTTAGAATGAAACTGAAAATCTATTTTAAATAGAATAAACATACAAACCCAGTAGTGCCAATTAAAGATGCTAAAAACAGATTAAAATGCCTTTTCATCATCAAACAGTTTCCAGCACTTAGAGATATATTACGTAGAGTTTTATGTTCAAATGTAGGAGTAAAGGTGTGAAATTAAATTATTCTGAAGTAGTTTTGCGGGTTAACACCCTTTTCAAAAGGATCTACTTCTGATTTATGCTATCTTTATTAATTATGCAGGCTAGCTACACTAGAAAAGGTCGACATCTAAATAAGTCACCTTTTCTTAAAATAAATGCATTTGTTCTTGAATTGAGGAGGTAAGTGAGACTTTAGCAGTGGAACATTTAAAACCCCAACTCTTTAAAATAAAAATAAAAACTATTGCATTGTGCTTATTTCAAGTGCATATTATCTAAATTTCTTATCCTAGGGTAGAAATACTCATTCCATTGGAAAATCATCTTATTTACTTACTCAAATTAAAAGGAAAAATACTTACAGAGGTATGAGACATTTTAACTTATTTTTTTACATCATTTTAGCTTGTTTAGTCTGCTGGGAGTTAAATTACACCTTGGTTTGAAAATTGAAAAGGTTATTTTAAGGTTCTAAGAAGGTGCCTTCGCCTTCTGACGGATCCAGGCGAATTTGTTTTGAGCGGTTAAACACAGGCTGATCGTTATTTGGCAGATAACTGAGGTGAAGATGCAGCCAATCATCATCAACCTTCCAGTTTCAAACACAATGAGAGGAAAAAAACATCCAAAATAAGGACGCCTAACCATAAATCCAACACGCAATCAAACCACCTCTTATCAGACAGGTAGTACATGTAAATATATTAATATTACCGCCAATTTTAAACGGGATGATCGTGCAAATAATCAATAAAACTTCTAATCTTCTAAAAAGTTTTTTAAAAATGTAGAAGTCCAGGTTTTTCTAACCAGTTTAACCTTCTGGGACCAGTTCATCTGCTTTTATACCCACTAAAGACATGAGGAGCATTTATCTCCAGGAGTCCGGACATAACCGGACGTCTGTAAAACTCATTTCTAACTCAGGTTTTTGATAACTGGCTTATTTTAACAGGCGCACGCAAAGAGCACCTTTCTCCATATACTCGGTGATGATGTAGATGGGCTCCTCTTTGGTGACCACAGCGTTGAGGCGAACGAGTTTGTCGTGTTGTAGGCTCTTCATCAGGTTGGCCTCCATCAGGAAGGCCTCCACTGACATACTGCCAGGCTTCATGGTCTTCACCGCCACCTTGGTGTGCTTGTTGTACGTAGCTGATTGGACAAGAAAAAACACAGTGAAAGGAGTGAAAGACAGGTTTTTCTTCGTGTCTTCTCAGCGGCAGCGCTGTGACTCACCCATCCAAACTTCTCCAAACTGTCCCGCTCCGAGTCTCTTATCCAGCTTAAGTGAGGATCGTGGGATTTCCCAGGCATCCTTCTCCCAGGGTTTCTCAGGTTTGGGGCTTAAACATGGAGTGGTCAGAGTTTGGCAGAGGCCATCTCCCTGCTCTGAAAACAGCAAACATTTTAAGGTTTAGAGCGTGAGATTCCTAGTCATTCCAGAAACGTTAAAAACAATCCACTGGACTTTGTTTCCAAGTTTGAAGACGTTTCTTTTCCATCCAGGAAGCTTTTTCAATCCAAAATGTCAGAAATAATGTTGAGTTCCAGGTTTTATAGAGTAGCCCAACAAAGCCTGGTTTTAGTTTAGAAAACATGCAAATAGAAACAGACACACAGGTCCACCCCTCCTGTATGTCAGGTATGGGGCCTTGCAGAACCAAAGAAGGGAAACAGCCCCCATTCCAAAAAGGTGGACTGCCAGGCTTCATGGTTTTTAACTTTTTTGGAAGAGCGTAAGTTATCCAGGCCAATCAGCAGGGGGAGCCATGAATACACTGATTCTAGAAGTTCAATGGTTGACCTGAAAAAGGTTGCTCACCACTAGATGACTTAAGTTTTGACAGGAAACCAACTAAAAGCCAGAAGGAAGCATGCAGAGCGGGTTTCTGGTCTGAACTCACTTTTATAATGGCCGACCAGCTCCTGCAGGGTGCAGAAGGTGATGCGAGGGGAGATGTAAAATCCTCCGTTGTCCAGCGTTCGAATCTTATAATGTTTGACCGTGTCACCAGACTGTGGATCCAGATCCCTGACGGATAGAGAATAACTACCTAGAACAAAAATAAGCAGATAAGACAGCCGGTCATACATGATCATACATGCAGAGGCGGATTTAGAAAATGTGGGGTTCTAGGCAATGACAGGCAGGGGAACCTCTGAATGGAGAAGACAAGACATAAAACAGACCCGTTCTCCAGATAGAGAAATGTTAATAGAATAGACATCCATTATCTGTTCTAGGTTGTGTCCCTCTCTTCTTGTCCCTTTTCTTCTTGTTTTTCCCCCTCTCTATGTTTTGTACTCAGCTGACTTTTCATGCTGTCTCTAAAGGAATGAAAGATTTTTCCAAGCACTAAGCTCACTTAGCTGATTGCTCCTTCCAAAAACACACTTATAATATTTTAGCCAATGGATTTTTATCAAAAACATAGTTAATGTGCACAAATAAGGAATAGTTGTATTAACCATACATGTAAAAGGAGTTTTATAGGGGCCCTCAGGAACTTGGGCCCTAGGCAGCTGCCTAGTTTTGCCTAATAGGTAAATCCCCTGACCAAGAGGAGCGCGTTAAATGCAGAGAGTTAATTTAGTTGCTCTGTATTTGTGATATTGACAGTTAAGATAAATTCTAATCTATTCCATTTGAATCTTTTCCAGTCATTTGAATATGATGATTTTTCTTTTTCCCCTGAGACAAAAAGGGGATATATGAGCCCTTCTGACCATCAGGACGGCTGGAAGGCTTTTAGCTCATCCCGCCTTCAAGCAGTTCATCTTTACAGCTCGTTTATCTCACCTTTGGTGGTCTCACTGTCTCGGATCATGAAGGATCCGATTCGATTTCCTGGGGCCAGCAGCTGCCTCTCAGCATCCTTTCTGCTCACGCCCTTAAAGAACCAGCTGAACAACATGGATGAGATCAGTTATCCAACATCAGAAACTGCCCATCCTTATGTTGAACATGTCAGCCTGTGAACTCACTCCTCTGTCTCCAGAGTGTCTTTGGCCACATAATTACTGGGAATGTAGCCTTCTTTGCCGGTACTGATTAGCATGGCTCTCCACCACTCGCCAGATCTGAGGTGGAAAAACAGACAAAACAAAAGATTCAGCTCTACAGTCGTAGCCATTTATTCAAAATTTCCCTACTTTCCTTGATGGACCCTTGGCTGGTCCTCTACAATTCCCTTTTTAAACATCAACCTTTTGTAAAATATTCTTTCTGTCAGGATTTTTGGACATTAAGATCTAAAGAGCCATCTCCTTGTCAGACCCTGTAATTCAGTGAAATGGTTGAATCCAGAGTAAAAAAATCGATACAGTGGATCACTCCAGTGGCTGGAAGTTGGAGGGAATTTTGCTGGAAGTTGCAGGGAAGAGGGCTGCCATTTGGCTGCCATAAGGCTTGCATATGCTATTCAGCTAAATTTCTGGCTGTGATTGGCTTCCATTCTGCTGCCATTCGGCTTCCATTCGGCTTCCATTCAGCGGCTGCCATTCTGCTTCCATTCTGCCATTCGCTTCCATTAGGCTGCCATTCAGCTTCCATTCGACTTCCATTAGGCTTCCATTAAAACGCCATTCAAGGCTTCCATTCTGCTTCCATTCAGCTTCCATTACGCTGCCATTCAGCTTCCATTAGGCTTCCATTCGGCTGCCATTCGGCTTCCAATCGGCTTTCATTACGGCTTCCATTCAAAGCTTCCATTCGGCTTCCATTCGGCTGCCATTAGGCTTTCCATTCGTACGCTGCCATTCGCTGCCATTCGGCTTTCATTAGGCTTCCATTCAGCTTCCATTCGGCTTTCATTCGGCTGCCATTCAGCTTCCATTAGGCTGCCATTAGGCTTCCATTAGGGCTTTCATTACGCTGCCATTCTGCTGCCATTACGACTTCCATTCAACTTCCATTAGGCTTTTCATTAAAACGTGCCATTCAGCTTCCATTAAACTTCCATTACGGCTTCCATTGGACTTCCAGTCGGAACTTCCATTCGGCTTCCATTAGGCTTCCAGTCGGCTTCCATTCGGCTTCCATTAGAGCTTCCATTCGACTTCCATTCGAGCTTTCCATTAAAACTTTCATTAAAATTGCCATTCTGCTGCCATTAAAACTTCCATTCTGCTGCCATTAAAACTTTCATTCGCTTCCATTCGCTTCCATTCAGCTTCCATTCGGCTTCCATTAGAAGCTTCCATTCCGGCTCCATTAGAGCTTCCATTAAATCTCTTCCATTCGACTGCCATTAGAAACATGCCATTAGAAACTTCCATTAGAAGCTTCCATTAGGTCTTCCATTCTGCTGCCATTAAACTTGCCATTAGGCTTCCAATTAGGTCTTCCATTCTGCTGCCGATTAGAACGCCATTAAACTTCCATTAGTCTTCCATTAAAACATAAATTCATTAGGCTTCCATTCGGCTGCCATTAAGCTTTCCATTCAAACTTCCATTAGACTTTCATTAAACATGCCATTCTGCTGCCATTAGGGAGCTTTCATTAAACTTCCATTCGACTTCCATTAGGCTTCCATTAGAAACTTTCCACTTGCCATTCTGCCATTCTGCTCCATTCTCATTCCATTGACTTCCATTCCTTCCATTAAGCTTCCATTAAAATCCTGAGTCTTCCATTGACATACCATTAGGGCTTCCATTAAGGCTGCAATTGAAACTTGCCATTAAGCTTCCATTCGAGCTGCCATTAAAACATTCGACCATTGAGGCTTCCATTAGAAACTTTGCCATTAGGCTTCCATTGGATGCCATCGGTCTTCCATTAAAACGCCATTAGACTTCCATTCCATTCGGCTGCCATTAATTAACCATTCGAACTTCCATTAGGCTTCCATTGGAGTCTTTCATTAGACTGCCATTGGAAACTTCCATTGGCTTCCATTGACTTCCATTCCATTCGATGCTGTCATTAGATTAACTTCCTTTCGACTCTTCCATTCGATCTTCCATTCGGTTTTCATTCGGCTGCCATTAGGCTTCCATTCGGCATTGCCATTAGATCTTCCATTCGGCTTCCTTTCGTCTTCCATTTAGGTCTTCCATTCGGCTTCCATTACGGCTGCCATTCGAGCTTCTATTCGGCTTTTCCATTTCGGTTTTCATTCGGCTGCCATTAGGCTTCCATTCGACTTCCATTAGAGCTTCCATTAGAGCTTCCTCGAAGCTCATTACAGCCTTCCATTACCATTTCCATTAGGCTGCCATTAGAAACTTCCATTCGGCTTCCATTCGACTACATTCGAGCTGCATTCATTGGAAAAACTTGCATTCGAGCTTCCATTGAAGGCTTTCATTCGGCTTTCATTAGGCTTCCATTCATTTACCGATTGAAGCTCCATTGAAACTTTCATTAGAAGGCTACCATTAGAACTTTCATTCGGCTTCCATTCGAAGCTTCCATTCGGCTTCCATTCGGCTTCCATTTGGGAACGCCATTACAAAGGCTACCGTTAGAGCTGCCATTCCATTAAGGCTTTCATTAAACTTTCATTCCACTTTAAACTTTCCATTAAGCTGCCATTAGGCTTCCATTAGGCTTCCATTAGGCTTCCATTCGGCTTCCATTAAAACTTCCATTCGGCTTCCATTAGGCTTTCATTGGCTTCCATTCGAACTTGCCATTAGGTCTTCCATTCCATTATTTTCCATTACGTCTAGGCTTCCATTCGGCATTCCATTAGTCTTCATTAGGCTTCCATTAGGACTGCCATTAGATGTCTTCCATGCAGGCTGCCATTAGAGCTTCCATTCCACTTCCATTAGAACTTCCATTAAATTGCCATTGCATCTCTTCCATTCGGCTTCCCTTTTAGGTCTTCCATTAGGTCTTCCATTAGGTTTTCATTAGGCCTCCATTAGGCACTCCATTAGAATGCTGCCATTAGGTCTTCCATTAGGCTTCCTTTTAGGTCTTCCATTAGATCTTCCATTTGGCTTCCATTACGACTTCCATTCGGCGTTAAAACGGCCATTAGGCTTTCCATTCGGCTGCCATTAGGCTTCCATTCGGCTTCCATTACATTAACCTTCCGACTATTAAACTTTCATTGACTTCTATTAGACTTTCCATTAGAATTACCATTAGGCTGCCATTAGGCTTCATTAAACTCTTCCATTACGGCTACCATTCAGCTGCCATTAAAACTTCCATTTAGGCTTCCATTGACTTCCATTGGCTGCCGTTGACTTTCTATTGGGCTTTCATTCATTTGTTGACATTCGGCTGAAGCCTATATTAAACTTTCATTCGTGCCATTCGAGCTTTCATTAGGCTTCCGTTAGAGCACCGATTGAAGGTCAAGTAGTACTTGTGTTTCATTAGACATGGGTTCATGAGTGATCTGGAAGCTGCCATTAAATTTCTGCTTCTGATTGAACTTCGATTGGTCATATTTTTCATCACCATCATCCTCCTTTCTGTATCCTGTTAAAAGAAAGACAGTTACAACTGTAATACCATTAGCATTTAAATAAATAGTGTTCCTGTAATATAATAATTCGTTTTAGTTTTAGTACCAGAGCACACAGCACATGAGATGCCAATCACAATAGCAATAATGACAAAAAGAAATATGCCAGCGATCCATTTTTTAAATTTTTTTCCTTTGATGAAACAGCTCTGAAAAAAAAAAAAGAATTCGTTAAAATTTGTTTTTGCTGTTATTTTAGGCAAAAATGAAGAAGAAACGCAAAATAGGAACATCATTACAATCATACCTTTAGACACGTATCCTCTGTGCCATCACTACATGGTGTCGTGTCCCCATTTCCTTGATTATTCTTGCAAAAAGAAAATGGCAATTATTTTCTTCACTGATGGATCAAAATAAAGTTCGCTTTGTCACATTTTGACTCACTAAATAATAAATACAACACTATCAGATTGAGAAGCTTTTTAAAATAGGATTTTCCAAACACATTTGTCAGTGAGTTTATATCAAGCCATAGAAAAATCAAATACTGTATATTAGTGTTTCACCTGCTTAAGTAATTAGCATAATATAGTAATTTTATTGTTAACATTTAAACTTTTACCAAATAATTAGTCATACATTTAAAAGAAGCAGCTTAAAGTTAGATTAGTTCTTAATGTTATCTTGGATTTAAGTCTGGTGTCGATTAATTGAGTTCACACTAAAATATAAGTTTGTTCCAATGAGATAACAATAGCATTTTGTGTAGATGACATGTGTATATTGCCTAAGTTGACTTAAACACACAAAGGTAAGTGTGTGTTTAAGTTTACACAGTACTGTAAAATGATAATGAACTTACTATCAAAATTTTTATTTTCTTCATACAGCTATCACTACTTTAACAAGGTCCTTGTTTGCTTTAATAAAGACTAAAACAAAACATCATATATTTCACCCAAAAATGGTAATCCAGCTTATTCTGTTTAAGTAAAACTTCCATAGTTTTAATATATCAGTCATTTTTACACATTTTTGGGTTTAATCCCCAGTATGCTGTATCTAAACCATAACCCAGTCCTGTTCGGTTAAGTTACATCAGGGTCAGATAATTATATTTTAGACCAAGTCCTTAGTATTCAAATAGAAAAGAATGATGCAAAAATAGCATTTTGAGGATGTAGTAAAAACAAAGCATGCCTTATTGAAATCATAGTGTTGAAAAATGTTTCACAAAGGCTACATTTTGTGTTCTTGAATGACTGTGAAAGCCCCACTTTCAGCACTGGACGGGCGGTTTCAGTTTTCATGCATCCATCAGAAGTCTTTACTCTTTAAAACAAGTACATGAATATCCACCATAGACAATGAATGAAACTTTATTTATTATTCTATCCCTCACATTCATAACAATAAGAAAAAGACTCCAGTAAACTGTGGGCTTAGTTACATTAGCTTCTGTTATTCTCATTAAATTGTTGTAAACATAAAAAAAAACACATAAGAGAAAAATAAAACAAACCTGTAGAAAAGCAGTTCTAGCATTAGGTGTGGCATCTTGTTGATCTTCCTCTTCCTAAGATTTAAGAAAAAATATAGATTTTTAACATAAACTAGTTATTTTCATTGCATTTTGAATAAAAGAATAAAGAATGAATAAAGACTTTTGCAATTTACTAGCCACAGTATCCGCTACCCTATGCTTTTAAATTACAGCATGTGTCTCATTTCATAACATTGCCTATATTTTTAATTGAAAGCCCAAATAACCGAACGCTCTTTTATGAATTCATCTTTTTATCATTCAGTTATTTTTGAAAATGTTTATATCCTCCGGTAAAATTGTTTTAAATAGTAAAACAAAATAAAAGAAAAACAAACAAAGCAAACCTGTACCAACCTTTGAAATAAGAGCAGCGCCCACATTCGCTGCTGCATTTTGATTAGCTTCCCTTTCCTTAGATGAAAAAAATTGATTTTGAACATAGAACAGTTATTTTCATTGCCTTTTGTTGTTATAATTATTGTTTTATACTAGTTATTAAATAAAATGTCAACAGAAAGTAAGTGTTTTATGACTGTGCAGCCAGAGATATTTAGAAGACATTAGTGGGTCGAGGGCTTCTGGTATCTGTCCCTGCTGGTTCATTGGTGATTGTTCCACTGGCCGTGCATTCCCATCATAATAAGCTATTTTTTGTGCTTCAGTGGGTTGCAATTTTAAGATTTTAGTATATCAGGGCCCTTTTGGGTTATTCTGCCATTCTACATCAGAAAAAAAAAAATTACCAAACACTGACAATAAAGACTTCTGAAACTGACTATGTTCTTTTGAAGTTACACCTCTTTTTTTTTTTTTTTAAGTTTATGGCACTAGTCATGGTCTTGATTCTGTTGTTTTACTTCGCTCCATGTTTTATTTTCTGAGTTCTAAGGTTTTTATTTGTTTCCCTCTGTTGCCCTCTTGTGTTAGTCTCATTTTTCCCTAGCTCCTCTCTTTGCTGCTCTGTCACACCTGCTCCCAATCTGCTCGTTAGTCCTCTGTTCAGTCTCCCATAAATACACTCCTTGTGACGTTCCTCAGTGCTGGTTCCTCGTCTCACCTCACCTTACCTTGTCTCACCCCGGCTCCTTGTGATTGTTTTCCCTGATGTCTCCATGGTTCTGGTTTTACATTTTTAATTTGGATTTTTGGATTCCTGCCTCTGTTTCCTGTGTTTACTCATTAAAGGAGAAGTTCGGTTTTTAACACTTTTTAGCCCATTTTCTGTAGTGTGTCCAGGGAGAAGAAATCGAATGACGACACCGTGCCTTTGACAATTATCGTCCTGCTCCTGCTTTTTGGCCTTCATTTAGAATCAACCCCCTGGCTGCTTCAGAATGAGCATTTCCATAGAGCATGTCGATAATGTCCTTAAAACAACTTAATCCAACTTTTTTTTAAATATGCTACTCATCGGAATCGCCAGCTGTTCAATGATGTTCCAAAAAAAAGTTCGCGAAGAAAAACGTTCCGGTAGTGTTTTCCTTATTTAGCATTTTGTGTAAATCCCCATTGAGTGCTCTAGGAATAGTCAATATTCCCCGCCACGGAAACGGAAATGGGGCCTGTTTACACAGATTGTAGTCTTCGCCAGCTTCACTCTGTGTACTCACGCACGTCGAGGTGCTGAACGTCTCAGTTAAACACTTTAAAAACTCTGAAAAATGGAATATCTAAAGGTGGATTCTTGATTCTCGACGCCGGAGTACACAGAGTGAAGTTTCTAAAAGACTACAACTGTGTAAACAGGCGCCATTTCCGTTTCCGGTGGCAGGGAATATTGACTATTCCAACAGAACTCAATGGGATTTACAAAATGCTAAATAAAACACTACAGGAACGTTTTTCATCTGAAACTTCTTTTGGAACGCCATTGAACAGCGCTGACGCGACCCGGTGAGTAGCATATTTTAAAAAGAACGTTTAAGGTTGTTTTTTTAAGGACATTATCCGGACATGCTCTATGGAAGCCATTCCTAAAGCAGCCAGGGGTGATTCTAAATGAGCCAAAAAGCAGAGACAGGACCACTGTCAAAATTTTGCGTCGATCATTCGATTTCATCCTGGACACTACAGAAATGGGCTAAAAGTGTTAAAACCGAACTTCTCCTTTAAAGAAACTGCAAGAACTCACCCCTGCCTCTCAGCCTCTGCATTTGGGTCCACTCAACCACAACCAAACCCGTGATACTAGTGGCTTGTTTTTTTGAAAGGAGGCTGACAAGAAAGGGGATATGACAGAGGTGGAGAGACATGCGGCAAAGGACCACAGGACAGACCACAGGACAGATTCGAACCTGAGTCGGCCGCGTCGAGGACTAAGGCCTCGCTACATGGGTCGTGCAAGCTAACAACTGCCAACTGCATGCTCATGAAGTTACAACTTTAAATTAATCAATTAAACTAAGCTTTTAAATTACAGAAAGCATGGAATATTAAAAATAATTTGACTCTTGAATCTTTAATTCCTTTTGAGACAGCATGAAAACTTCAGCTGAGTGCAAAACATAGAGAGGAAAAGGGACAAGATGGGAGGGACAAAATGTAGAACAAATAACGTATGTCTATTAAAGTATTTGTATCTGTATAATGAATCTGCTTTATGTGTTGTCTTCCCAATTCAGAGGGCCCCCTGACTGTCTTTGCCTAGGGCCCCAAATCTCCTAAATCTGCCCCTGGACCCAACATCAGCACCTGCAACCCAACCTAGCGCCCGCCGGCACGCTTAAAATGTAATGCAATGCAGACGTGCACAGCGCCCCCTACCGAACAAGATGGGTAGCCCAGTCAGCAAGGACCTGAGGAAGAACAGCTGTTGATGTCACTCTGATGTACCCGCCGCTCAGAATTCTTTTTCAATTTCGAGTTATGGACAGTACTCTGCTGGCAGAGCATGAAAATGAAAAAGCAATGTCCGCAGTGTTTTCTCTTTTATTATGGCATAAAATGTGCAGTTTTAAAGAAGCAAATGCAAATAGGATAATATTTACATTTTCAAATTGAATTTTGGTATGTATTTGCTGGGGTACATTTTGAAAAATAAATCGGAAATGTCTTTTTCTTTTTCATTTGAATTAAGTAAAAGGATGACCAGTGTTAAAGAAGAAAATGAAAATGCAAACAGGATGACTGATTACTAATTTCATGTATGAGTCAAACAATGCAGCCACATGAAACTGAAAATGCTTTTTCTTTTGAAATATGGTGACGATTTGCTTCCATAGGAATGTTGAACATGTCAATGCAGGCTCTAACTGATGCCACCCCTTCCAAACGCGCGCAATTACGCACACAGCGCGTCTGCATGTCACTCAAATAATAACCTTATAAAGCTTAAATAAAGGCCTTTATATGTCATTTCTTAAAGGCACGTATATATAATAATATATGAGTTTTTTGCTGATTGTAATTTAAGAAACTTTTTCTTTCGTCGACTTACCTTTTCGTGATTATTTCCAAGGTTATTCATTTCCATCTCCTGGGGTTTCATGCTGTCCATTCGGACACCCGGAAGCGCCTGTCAAACTCTGACAAACAAACTCTGGAAAACAAAGACGTCCTATTGTTGGAATGTGAGCGTCTCACTCCTGGATCAAAAAGAAAAGTTTTCTCTCTGACAACAGAACAAAAAAAAATGAATTTCTATTTTCAGTAAAAATAAAAATAAAGTAAGGGGTGAGTTTTCCTCGGATCTGAGGCTGAGGTGTCTGCTTTTCCCGACGCTCCTCTCTTTCTGCCGGGCTGACAGGTGAGCTGTTTCGGTTTGGCTGAAATTCTTGATCGGTGAGTTTTCCTCATGATCTTGTAGGCGGTGCGAAGGAAGTCATGAAACCTTTGAGGAATGTGATAAAACACTGTGACACAACTACTGCGTTTTTGTTTTGTTTTTTTCGTTAGTTTGGACAAACCACTTTCGGTTTCAATGCATTATTACTTTTTTTTTCTTTTTTTAAGTTTACCCTAAACAGATGCATCTAAAAAATGCGAAAATAACCTTAAAGTAGATCTATTTAAGTAAACTGTGCAAAATCTTCCATTCATATATTAAGTCTAGATGGTATTGCGATGATTTTGTTATTTGATCAATTATTCTCTTACTAGGCTTACTACTCAAAAGTTTGAATTCACTTTCTAAAAGATTAAATAGGACAAATAAAAATACATTTTAACACAGAAATGTTACAATTATGGAGTAGACTGCTGATTTGATCTTTGTCCAGCAGAAAGTTACTGCTGCCCTTTAGAAGGGCTTTAAACTTCAGACAGTCAACAGCCCCAAATCTTGGTTAAAGAAGCATTTTATATATATATATGTATATATATATACATATATATATATAAAA
>JAGKQL010000036.1:7204436-7264188 GCA_018398635.1 Cyprinodon brontotheroides
GATGCAATCAACTGGTTTTCCTTAGATAGAAAACTTTGAATCAATCTTACTGAAGTTGATCTGGTGAACTGGAAAGTGACGTGTTGTCGAGGGTGTCTGCCTCACGGACTAAAACTACTGAAGTTGGTTCCACAGGAGAGGTTAATTTCCAGATTACAGCTGAAAAGCTGAATATGTTAATTCTGCTTTTGTTTCTTTCTCTTTCTGTTAATACTAAAAAACATTTAACGTCTAATTTAGACTCTAAAAAGCTGAATTAAATCCAAATCAGACCGTTTGTTCCAGAGTCTAAAATCTCAAAATGTAAGAAGTGCAGGAAAAGAAAAGTCACATTTTTGTGTTAAAGGATCCTTTGTTTGTTGACCCTGACCGATTTAGCTTCTTTTTAGAGCAGCTCTCTGGTTTTGTCTCGCTGACCACACTTCCAACCACACCGCGTGGTCCGAACTTCCTCCTGCTGCACTTTCCATGATGACATGAAGTCACTGTTGCAAACAGTGACGTTCAGAAGCTGCTGTTAGACAAGCGTTATAAATTTAATATCACGTCCTAATATCATCCATCGCTGTGGATATCTGGATATGTGACTGAGCGAACTGACAGGAGCGACTTTCATCCATCATTTCTATCTATAAAACAAACATTTTCAGACTGTAAAGAGAAAATGCTGTGAAGTTGTGCTATAAACTGAAAATGTAACTGAAAAAATAAAGTATTTCAAAGGAGAAATGAAAGTTTCTAGAGGTTAGCATAACAAAAATGTAAAGTTTTAGGTATTTTTTATCATTACAAACAATTATGAAATCCAAAATGAACTGATAAACATTATTTATTACTGGAAATTAAAAAGTATGAATGTTTGGAGCAGATATTCTTCAATATTTACGTAAAGTCTTAATAATGTGTGAAATTAGTGTAGCGACTTCGATCCACCAACAGAGCCGCTGCTGGCTGAGAAGTTTTGCCCCACTTGCGTTTTCTTTCTTATTTATATTTCAAAAAATTCCAAATGACAATAAAAACGATGACGGTTAATTGAAAAGTTTGACAAAAACATCCTCAGCAAACTCCATGTTGGGTAAACTCCTTTCTTCTAAAGTAACAAGAGGCCACACCCCCTAAGCAATCCCCCCCCAGCTGTGGGAAGACCTGAACACCTGTGCCACCAAAATAATACAGTTAGACTTTAGGCAAAATGAACAGATATAATTGACCTGTAAAGGTTTATATTTTCAAAGACTCCTCTGTGCGCCCCTTTAAGGTGTAACGGAAGGAACAATGTATTTATATATATATCTAAAAAGGGAACAAAGTACGTCTTTCTTCACGTTTCGCTGAGCAGAAGCACACAATAACTGACTGGAGCTTTTTTTGGATTTTCATGTCGTTTATTTCGCATCTTTTCAGCGGAGAGAAGCAAAGAGGTGTGAATTTAAAGAGTTCAGTTTCAGTGCAAAGGCCCTAAACAGACGCTGAAGCTCTACCACATAAAAAGGAACCACTGGCGGCCATCTTGTTTATTAGCGATCAGCGTTTGATTGAAACAAAGCTTTTCAAACATCTTAGCAACGATGCAATGAGGTGAAAAACATCAACCTTCCCACCTCTGCACAAACAGCACCGATTAAACTCTGCTGCACGCCTCCTGCAGCCGTCGTCGCTCATTATTCTATGGCTGAATTTTTCCTTTTCAGCCAAATGATGAATCGATGCTTGCAGACTTTGTCATTAAATTGCTGCTGAATAATTTTTAATGTGTCTGATTTTAATAATGCTGCTTTTTGAACTGTTTTACTGGACGTTTAAAGCTGAATCTCAGGATGAGGTGATAAAAAAAAAAGTTCATTAGGTCTTCATTAACTGTTTTCAGCAGAACACCTGATAATTGCCAGAGCAGAGCAGTTCACCTCCTCTGACCTTTTGCATTCAAAATCTGCTGCTTTGTATACTGGATGTATTTGTGTATTTATGTATGTAAATATGAAAGCGGATGAAGAAAATAAAACTGAACAACAGTTGTTGGTGAAAAAAAAACAAGGTTTAGCAGGAACTGGAATAAAGGAGGAGTCTGAAGCTGCATTGTTCTGCATGCAAAGCTGCACAGATGGAGGGAGAGGCGCGGGTTCAATCCTGCGTCTGCTCACAGAGGCAGATTAAGGCGCTGACAGAGGGAAGTCAGCGTTCGCAGCTCTGCTCAGCACCGTCAGGGTCAAATGCAAGGAAACCGTTAAGAACATTTGCTCTCAAGTTAAAAAATTATTCACTGTGATCAATGCATGCAAATGATAAAGGGGTGCAGCGCTGAGGCAAATGGAAAATGTTGCGTTTGAGTGTAAAAACCCAGGAAGTGCTACGGTCAGTTTTTCTTTTCTAACCTAAAAAAGTTCCCTTTTCTGTCTCCTCTGATCCGTCTCTCCTGAACGTGCTTCTGGGAGTCTTCTGATTAAACTTCATCCATGCATTGCACCGCCTTTCAAGCGAAAACTGATTTCAGATGAAGGAAAATGGATAATAACTTAATATTTAGAGAAAAAACAAACAAAAAAGCAGAGAAGACAGTCAGTCCTCGGCAGGCCTCTGTTCCTCTTTGCATGGCGGCGTCTTATTTGATTATCGCTCGATCAACAGATAACACCCGAAACTCTCTCAGCACACAGTGAACTTTATTAACTTATTGTGTGAACCATCAGAAGCAGGATTTTCTAAAACCAACATGAACGAGCAGGAAACCCAGACTTTGAAGGCACCATCAGCACCAACCGTTCCTCTGATCCTGAGGGAAAAGCAGCCTTTGAACGCAGCTGGGATCAAATCTCTCTCTACTTCGTGTCCCTCCTGCTTGAAAAGCTTTGATTTTCCTATTTTAATAAAAACACTGAAAACCAAAAGGTGTAGCATTAGCTAAAGGTGGAATAACACGTCACTCCACCATCATGTTGATGCATCTTGATGGAGACGCCATGTTTTCCCTAAACAGCATTTGTCTTTTGATTTCATCCAGTAAAGAGAAGAAGTCCTCCTGCTTCGTGCAGCTCTGCTGGTACTGACCACAGATCAGCGGCATTTATTTAAAGCTGGTCGCATCCAAACGTTTTGCATTGATGTTGAAATTATTAAAATGATTAATTGATTTTAATCATTTCCCCAGAATCAAGTCTTCCATTAAACTCCAGATTAAACCTGGATTAAAGATTTTAAGGTGGGATTTTTACAGAGAAGTTATGTTGCGTCTTCCGGCTGCGGAAGAATCAGTTCTTCTATAGAACCAGAACCGAACTTTTGATTACATGAGTAGAAAGGAGCTGACAGATGAGGTTTCAGTTCTGGTGCTTCGTCTAGTTCCTTCACCTTTGCTTTTTAAACCAATCAGCTTCGCTGATCGCTCTGCAGGCAGAGACTTTAAGCTGACAGATCAAACCTTTCATCTTCTGCATCCCTGACTAGAACTTATTAACGTTGACTTATTCAACTAAAATAATCCAACCACCTGAATGATAGCTAAAGGAAACCTGAGATTAAAATATAAACTATAGCAAACAGCTGATATTTACATTGATATGTTTTTCTACCCTTTGGACACACATCTGGAAACAGCTGCTTCCACTCATACGGACTGACTGCTGGTTTCACTGGGATCACTGACTGACTGCTGGTTTCACTGGGATCACTGAGGTCAAAGGAAACAAAACTGATCATTTAAAATATTGATCATTTATGAACAATTAGCATAAAAACACACGACATCAGAAACTTAAATAAAATCAAACTGTTTTATTTCATTGGTTTTCTCTTTAAATGCATTTTCAACATCATTAAATATTTCTGTGGCAGCATGAGTGGTTCTAGACAGGGGCCAACGGGGGCCGGTACCCCTGTTATGGTTCCTGTAATAATACTCAACGAAATTCTTATGATGATATTCGCTGGAACAGAACAGATTTTTATTTTCTTTCTTTGAAAATTCTGTTTTACTAATTGTTTAAAAACAATAAGGTGATAGCTTCAGCGGAATGGAGAGAGGATCCCAGTTTTCATCTGCCGAATGTTTTTTCAAAACAAATTTAAAAATACTAAAATTTTTAACTCACATTTTATAGAAAACTATTGTTTTAACTTAAAGTCAAAAATATGTAAAATTCCTAAATTCTGAATGTATATTAACCTAATAAGTCATATAGAATTTTAATTAAACTTAACTTAATAGAAATTTCACCTCATGCAGCCCTTTTAATATATTTGAATCCCGTTTCCTGTTTTTATTTTATTCATTTCTGTCGCCCATGTAGACATGCTGGTCCCCCCCTGGACCCCCGGTACATCTGGTCTAGAACCGCCTCTGTGTGGAAGAGATGCTTTATTACTGTGATATAACGCTGTATTCAGTTCATCAGATAAAACCAAACTCCAGGCCTCTGTGAATTTCACACCTTCTCTGGAAGATTCATTATGAAAGTCTGTAAAGAAAATACCTGTTCGTCCTGAGCTTCAGAGCTGAAAGGAAGCAGGCCGCTCGCCGTTAACCATTAATGACCCGGTTACTGCCTAATCCCAGCCTGGATGTCATCCTACGCTTCCAATCATCACAAAAATGGAGTAAAAACTGAAAACTTTCATTAAAGTTGTTAAAAATATTCCACATCATGAGGAATAGCAGCTCAAACTCAGGAGGTTTTAGAAAACAGTGAAGATTCCTGCAGCTAAAGGTTGGAAATCTGCCTGTTTCAGTGTTTAAATAGAAGTTATCACTTCCTGCTTAGTCTGAAAGCTCATTACAGGTGTTCTGGGGTCCACATCAGGAACTCTGCCTCAGTTCATCCTCCTCCGTCTGCTTTGATTTCCCAGTAATCCTAACCCTCCCAATCCTGTCTCTTCTTTTCTACTCTCTGCTTACCTTCTTTAGTTCTATTTCTCTGCTGGCAGAAAGTTTGCAGAAGTGTTGAAATGCTCCGTAGATCTGAAACCATGAGAAACCAAAACCAGCCTGTAACAGCAGGCTGTAATAGTGATAGTGTAACTGTAACAGTGTAACAGCAGGTTGTAACAGCAGACTGCCTATAACAGAAGACTGTAACAGCAGGCCATAACAGCAGGCCGTAACTGCAGGCTGTAACAGCAAGCCGTTACAGCAGGCTGTAACAGAAGGCTGTAACATCAGGCTGTAACAGAAGGCTGTAACAGCAGGCTGTAACATGCAGGCTGTAACAGCAGGCTGTAACAGCAGGCTGTAACAGCAGGCTGTAACAGCAGGCTGTAACAGCAGGCTGTAACAGCAGGCTGTAACAGAAGGCTGTAACAGCAGGCTGTAACAGAAGGCTGTAACAGCAGGCTGTAACAGCAGGCTGTAACAGAAGGCTGTAACATGCAGGCTGTAACAGCAGGCTGTAACAGAAGGCTGTAACATGCAGGCTGTAACAGCAGGCTGTAACAGCAGGCTGTAACAGAAGGCTGTAACAGAAGGCTGTAACAGAAGGCTGTAACAGCAGGCTGTAACGGCACGCTGGTGGAGAAATATATGATGATGAAAAAAAACCAGCATTGAGAAGCTGATAAGTTGAATGTAACTTAAATAATCCAATGAAGTGACTGAGCTTTTCTTGAGTGACTAAACTAAAGCAAACGGATGGTTTGACTGTAAGGATCCTGGAATAGAAACAAACCAGGGAAAAGACAAAGATACAAACATTACATATATACAAACTTTTGTTCCTTGAAGGTTAATCATCATCCACCACTCCCACTTTAAACTGCTTTTTTCCCTTAATCTCCCGATAAACTCCTGCGGCCGCAACCTTCTCTAAAGCAGGACGGAGAAAGATTGAGGCTTTCTGAGTCACAACAAGCTCCCACATTTTTACAGCGTTAAACTCTCAGCATCAAACCATCTCTGTTCAGATACAGGAAAACATTAATATACTTTAAACTTCTGATTATCTAATTGATCGGTTCCTGTAGCGTAGATGAACGTCGGATTAAATCATTCATACAGTACACAACTCAGAAGCATTGATATTATTTCCTATTGTCCAATAGATGCTTTGGTGCTTTAAATAAAACTTAAAAATTGATAACAATAATGTTATTTCTTTTATTTTATTGCATCAGAGCTCTAAAGCAGGGAATGATTTCATGGATCCCGGTTAGAAATCAGAAAATAATTTTCTCTTAGAAATGCAAAGAGAAGCACTGATCAGCACATCAGTGTGTCGACGCGCTGGGGATGATGTTTAAAAAGCTCCTGACTGGTCAGGATGACTGGAAAAGCGAAGAACTAAGCAGGAGTTTCATTGTTTTCTCCTGGAATCGCACAGAGAACGCACCAACCTGGGTATACCTGGGGGACTGAAGGTGCTGCTACAAATGTGCACAGAATTCGTTTAGACGGTTGACAAAACCTCAGAGGTAAAAGGGATCATTTCTGCAGAACGCAGGTTCTCCGCATCGATAAAGGTCTGCTGCTCCGCTACTGGTCTAAGGAAAGCTCATTTGATTCTGATTCAGGACCATTAAAATATTAAATCTTTTGGTCTAAAATCATGTTTGGTCTAAAATCATGTTTGGTCTTAAGTCATGTAAGATGACTCGTTAATTTGCCAAAGTACTGGAGAATCGGATACATTCAGTCCAAACAGGTTTCACTGCTATTAAAGGCAATAAAAAGTGTCTCAGTAGGTCAGCTGCCATCCATGTAACGCTGCAGCTGCCATCCATGTAACGCTGCAGCTGCCATCCATGTAACGCTGCAGCTGCCATCCATGCAAGGCTGCAGCTGCCATTCATGTAACGCTGCAACTGCCATTCATGTAACGCTGCAACTGCCATCCATGCAACGCTGCAGCTGCTATCCATGTAACGCTGCAGCTGCCGTCCATGTAACGCTGCAGCTGCCATTCATGTAATCGCGCTGCAACGCTGCCATCCATGTAATAGCTGCAGCTGCTATCCAGCTGTAATGCTGCAGCTGCTTGCCATCCATGTAAGCGCTGCAGCTGCCATCCATGCAACAGCTGCAGCTGCCTATCCATGCCATCTTCGTGCTGCAGCTGCCATCCATGTAATAGCGGCTGCAGCTGCCATCCATAACTAGCGCTGCAGCTGCCATCCAGCGTAACGCTGCGGCTGCCATCCATGTAACGCTGCAGCTGCCATCATCAATGTAGCAGCTGCAGCTGCCATCCGCGTGCTACGCTGCGGCTGCCATCCATGGCTGCGGCTGCGGCTGCCATCCATGTAACGCTGCAGCTGCGATCCCTGTAACGCTGCAGTTGCCATCCATAGCAGCTGCGGCTGCCATCCATAATAACGCTGCAGCTGCCATCCATGCAGCGCTGCAGCTGCCATCCATGTGCCAGCGGCTGCAGCTGCCATCCAATAACGCTGCAGCTGCCATGCCAGTCCGTACGCTGCAACTGCCATCCATGCAACGGCTGCGGCTGCCATCGCGTAATCTGCTGCGGCTGCTGCATCCATGCATAGCAGCTGCGGCTGCCATCCATAAACGCAGCTGCGGCTGCTATTCATGCTAACGCTGCAGCTGCCATCCATGCTACGCTGCGGCTGCCATCCATGTAACGCTGCAGCTGCCATCCATGTAGCGCTGCAGCTGCCATCCATGCTAGCGGCTGCGGCTGCTATTCATGTAACGCTGCAGCTGCCATCCATGTACGCGCTGCAGCGCATGGCGGCTGCTGCAGCTGCCGTCCATGTAACACGCTGCAGCTGCCATCCATGCAACGCTGCAGCTGCTATCCATGTAACGCTGCAGCTGCTATCCATGTAGCGCTGCAGCTGCCATCCTATCGTGCAGCTGCTATTCATAGCAGCTGCAGCTGCTATCCATACAACGCTGCAGCTGCCATCCATGCAACGCTGCAGCTGCTATCCATGCAACGCTGCAGCTGCTATCAATGCAGCGCTGCAGCTGCCATCCATGCAACGCTGCAGCTGCTATTCATGCAACGCTGCAGCTGCCATCCATGCACCGCTGCGGCTGCAATCAATGATAGCAGCTGCAGCTGCCATCCATACAACGCTGCAGCTGCCATCCATGTACAGCGCTGCAGCTGCCATCCATGCAACGCTGCAGCTGCTATTCATGTAACGCTGCGCTGCATGCAAGCTGCTGCTATCCATACTAACGCTGCGGCTGCTATCCCATGCAACGCTGCGGCTGCCATTCATGTAACGCTGCAGCTGCCATCCATGCAACGCTGCGGCTGCTATTCATGTAACGCTGCAGCTGCATATAACGCAGCAGCAGCTGTAGCGCTGCAGCTGCTATTCATGTAATAGCGCTGCAGCTCTTTATTCATATAGCGCTGCAGCTGCCATCCGTAAGCGCTGCAGCTGGCATGCAACGCTGCAGCTGTTATTCATGTAACGCTGCAGCTGCCATCCATGCAGCGCTGCGGCTGCTATTCATGTAGCGCTGCGGCTGCTATTCATGTAGCGCTGCAGCTGCCATCCATAATAACGCTGCAGCTGCCATCCATGCAACGCTGCAGCTGCTATTCATGTAACGCTGCAGCTGCCATCCATGCAACGCTGCAGCTGCTATTCATGTAACACTGCAGCTGCCATCCATGCACCGCTGCGGAAAGCGGCTCTGCATGTCGTTTTGTAGGCCATTAATGTGGTTTATCAGATGGATGGCCGTGATAACCACAGGTAATCCCGATTTAGTCTGTTTTCCTCATCATAGAACAGAATAGAATAGACTAGAATAGAATAGAAAATCCCTTTATTGTTCCAAAATCACAACGCAAAAGGAAACCCTCCCTTATGGAAGAGTTTTAACCTTAATTATTAATCATTTAATCCCAAAAATGACCTTTTCCTTGGTCCCTGCAGCTGCTGTGTTCACATAGTGGAGAATCTGGCCTCCCATCCTGCCTCCAGGCTGTCTCAGCAGAGCGCTGATGATTTTAGTGGAGAAGTTTGGCCCAGATGGAGATGTTTTGGAGCTTTAATGACGTGCCAGCTTGTACCTGTTTCCTTTTGCCTCAGGCCACAACAATATCATTACCATCAGCTGAGTGAGCGAGGAAGCCTTTTTGATTTAGCCTCTGATCAACAGGAAAAGCCTTTTTTTTTTTATCTCCAAGTTTCTGCACCTCAGCGTCTTTTTCAGATTCTCCAAGCCTCAGAAAGTCATTTTTTCTTTTTTCAATCATGAGCTAAAAACCGTCCATCGTGTCTCGTTTGATGAGCTGCCTTCAGGTCTGGGGGACTTTTCTGAAACTTTCCTGAAACTTGGTTAAGACCTTCCTGATGTGAAAGTTCTAAAATGTATGTTAATTAATTAGGTTATTTTTATTTCCGCAAGAGTTTGCATGAATCGTGTTAAATGATTTACCATCTCAGAACAATGTAACCCCCCAACATTGTTTTAAGGGTCACGTCTGACATATCGCGATGGGACACCTGCACCAAAGGCACCAAAGGCACCAAAGGCTAGCTTCTTTACCATAATCATAATAACTCGCATTCCATAACTGAAGCTAATGGATTTTTTTCTAATTCTATGCAGAAATTCGATATTTAAAACATCAGATTTATTCAAATATCACATTTCTGCACATTGCTTCACAAAGCTGCTAAACCACTAAAATCCAAACAGAAACAGTTTCATGAAAATACGACTTTTATAGCTTAATGAATTTAGTTCATTTTCAAAAAACTTTCATCAGTTTTGCTGTCGGCTCTTTAATGGCTGCAGACTGAAACTTCAACCAATGGGCGCTTTAACTTCTCTTTCTATGTGATGCAATCATTTTTACAGCAGGAAACATTTCCAAATACTTGAGTGGATGTTTTTGTAGGCGAAGTTAAAAAGAAGTCGCCTTCTGTCAGTCAGCTGACCGGCAGTGCTTAGCAACAGGTGAGGGAGGGGCAGAGCTGCAGATTAAACCACTGTTTTTATCTGACCCATGGGCTTCAAGTTCAGCTGACATTGACCTCTATATAAAAAGGCAGAAACTCAAATTATTAATATTATATTAGCGTAACCATGGGTTACAGATCTAGCATTGTTAGTCGCCCACTTTCAATCTCAAAGAGTCTTTATAAACCAAAGGAAATGTTTGCGATGCTCACGTCTAAATATAAAAGAGTCTCAGCTGAAGCAGAAGTTTCTCTGGTTCTTCTTTGCAGATGGGAAGTCGATGCTGGATTCCCCCCCCTGACAGTGCAAGATCTCAGGTTTTTTTCTGGGGGGTAGGAAGTAGGGATGCACGATATTGGGATTTTGGCCGATATCCGATGTGCCGATATTTTAAAAAACTCATGTAGCTGATAACCGATATCGATACCGATGTTAAAGCTGGACAAAAATAAGTAGTCATTGAAAATAGCAGTTTTGTTATCCATTTCTGACACTTTGAAAAATAATATACTCAAATATATTTTCATATGCTGATATCAAATTGATTTTTTAAAAACGCGGTATCGATCTATTTTACTTTCAAAATCTGGTGAAATTTCATCGTTTCTGTTACAAACTCTCGTGATATTTTGCAAATTCTTTGTGAGATTTTGTTAGTAAAATATACGTTACCGCTTGTCAATATATCAACATATAAAAATATGTCAACATTTGGTGAATTTTCGGGGATTTTCGTAGCATAACGATGACATATAGCAATATTTCATTAGTAAAGAGATTGATATGGTGTTTTTAAATGGCAATATATCAGCATATGAAGATATATTGGGATATTTTAATGGATCAATATTTTTTCCCTCGTCTTTAGAAGTTTTTAAGTCTGTAAAAAAAGAAGTTTTGAGGAAGAAGAAGAAGTAGTATTTATTTTTTTTTTTTTTTAGACTTTAGAAACTCAGAAGCTGATCAAATATTGGGTTAAATATCGGTGGGGTGGCCGATGTCCGATATTCAGTTGTAAGGCCGATACCGATAGGGGGCCGATTATATCGTGCATCCCTAGTAGGAAGTCATTACTAGGCCGCCCCATAATGAAGGCCAGGAAATCATACAGCATATTTGATGATTAAACCAGTTTACCGCCCAAACCCAACGGTGCTGCTCCTGTTTCCATTACAAATATAATAATCCATAATGATGATAATATGTGTTTAACATAAGTTCAGGTTAAACATTCAGGTTAACTTCTTGCATCATTTGCACTTTTCTGATGTTCAGTTTGAGACATCAGGGGAAACACAGGGTTGAAGTTCCAGCTTTAATGCAAGAAGCAGCTCTGATGTAATCCTGGTTTCTCTGCAGCTGTTTCCCTCCCGGATTTTTCTTCTGTTCATTAAAACAAAGATCCAGCGAACCCCCAAAACCCCCCCCCACCGGTCTCTGCTTTTAAAAAGGATTAAAATGTAAAGTGAGTGTAACAGCCTCCCAGTGAGAAAACAGAACTGAAACTGGAGTGGTTTCTAGTTTTGTCTGCATCTAAAAATAACTGCTACATGCAGCTGAGCTCTAAGTCAGATGTGGAGAGCCCCCTCCTTGCTTTTATTATATTTGTCATTATCAGCAGCGCTCGTGTTGCTGTCTCCTATCAGATCATAAAAGTTTACATCTCATTTGTGTGCTGTAACTTCTGGAGGCGATGGCTGCCTTCATCTTTAGTTCCTCTTTTTCTCATGAAGGAAACCTTCTGTTCTCTCAGTTCAAACAACTTTTATTTTGTCTTAAATGTCAAAAATTCTTCTAGTAGAGGCTCTCAGTCTGCTGTTCCCTTTAGCTTCCTGTTTTTCTCCATTCACTCACTCAGTCCAGGTCAGCCTTACCTTGTTGGATCAGTCACTTGGGGTCACGGCTGCCTTTGCTCAGGTGGATGAACTTGTGGACTCAGACGGCTGCGTTAAGAACATTCCTCATTCCTGGTTCGGAGCTTCCATTCCTCCCTAATCCTGCCGGTCAGGCTGCAGATGTGAACAGGGCGGCGGAGCGGCGGCGCACTGGACTCAAAGGAGGAAGTTTGAGCTGTGCGCATCTGAGCTGGTGCAAAGAGGAACAAGCAACACGTCAGGCGTGCCTTTTGGTTTCACTGGCTGAACAGACCACAGCTTTGCCTTTCTTCTTTTTTCAGCTTCAGTTCACTGCTTCTTGTTGGTTCCTCTAGTGGAAAGAAGACCAAAGCTTAAATGCAGTTTCCCAGCTGGGTTTTAATTTAGATCCAGTGGGAATGGGCGGTTCGGTGGAAGAATGCACGCCTGAATGGCACCGCAGATGTCAGGCACATTTGCATGGTGTGCAGGGAAGCTCAAACAGGTATTCAAATGATGGTTTGACAGCTATCGTGCTGAGTGTCTTTGTGTGGCACTGAGATGTGTGGGAGGGTGGATCAGCCCCCGGGTCACAGCAGCAGCCCGGCTCTAATACACAGCAGAGATGTAATCCTTAATCAGGAATCAGGATTAGAAACAAAGTTCCCTCTGAAAGCCTAAGAAAGGAGAAGTAGGAGAAGTTCTTCATCCATTTCACATTCGATCCTCAGGGAGAAAGTCTTCCTCTTCACTACAGAGCCGGAGTTATTTTAATAATTACACAACAGATTGGCCCCAGATTATGATGGAACCGTGGAAACCAAAGGGCTTTGCGTGCATGCTAACGTCGCTGGGATCTGATTCTTCCCTGAACAAAGTGTCTCAATCAGCTCCTGCTTTCTGTTGATATTTTACATAATGCTTAATCCCTTTGATCCACATGGATTTCCCTGTTATCTGGATTATTATTCAGAAGTTTGTGAATATCTGTCCTTCAGCCAAGGCTGCATGTCTTAAGTTGACCTTATTTGTCCCACTTCCCTGTTCAGAAAATCAAACAAGCGTTAAAAGGTTTCCACTTTGAGTGAACAAACATCTGACATGACCAAGTCTTACGAACAGCAGCTTGAAACCCGTAATCTGAGGCTATCTGAGGCTCTTACACTTTAAAGCTGACTGTTCGTCCATGACAATTAGAAAGAACAAGTATTGCTTGTTTAGGCAGGTTGCCAAATATCCTTTCCACTGAACCAGAACATTTTTTCATGTTCCATTTTCAGGAAACACTGAAAAATGTTTGGTGGGTTAAATATAAAAGAAATTAACCCAACAAACACATTTTTGTGTTAACAGGAAATTAAAGATTAACATATGGAAGAGAGATTTTTTTTTTTTTTTGCAGTGCGGGTTTGAGGTTTGCACATTTCTGCTTGCTTGAATCTCAACATTTTTGGAACAGTGTGCTCTGACAGATGACTTTATATTTAGAATAAAACACATTTTTAACACATCACTCTACACTGCAAAAATGTTTGACTTGAAATATTTTTAAATATGATGAAACTGAGTCTAAATTTCAGCCAAGCAAACGACGCCTGGCTGGATAAAGGCTGATTTATACTCAGGAACCAGGTAAGTCTGGCGTGTGTGTCGCGGTGAATGCAGATAAGCCCCGCCCCTTCTCCAAAACTGTAGGTGACCGCAGACAGGAGGCCTCTGATTGGTCAAATCTACATCCGCTCTACACTATGCCTATTTCCTGTTTGGTTCCTTACCGGCTTGTTTTGTTTGTCAGACCGCCATTGTGGAAAACGACTTATAAAGATGGACCAGCTAGCAAAGCGAGGTCGCGCTGGGACCCTTTTTTCCACCTGAATCCCCGCTCTTTTGGCCCTCATGTCCCTCAGTTTTCAAGACAAACTTGCCCCTACTTCCATTACCTGATTTCGCCAGATGGATTTGCTCCGCGATATCCATCTGGAAACCTTCCGCTGAAGTAATTTTTTGGGAAGGGGCGAAAATATTCGGTTAGTTGATTGGCCTATGTTGGTGATATAAGGCATAGACGGGCCAAATAAAACCAATCAGATCAACGGGGTTATTGGCGACGACAACAGAGTTTACCTAATAGTGTTTCTCAATTGATCAAACTCTGCCGAAATTAGTCGGGAGAGAAGAGCAAAACATCTTTCTTCCCCTCTGAGAAAAGCCTCCAGAGCAGTGTGTTTCTCCCTTTCTTTCAGTGAAGAAATACTCTGTAATTCCCATAAAAATTGCTCGATAGCCACGCTTGGACGCTTAGTTTCATCGCTGAAGCCGCACATGTTCTTTAGGATCGAAATCGTCACGCTTCTCGCTAAGGCCACACACCTCAACCCTCAAAAGCCAACGCTGATTGACGCTCGCTTAGTGAATCAACGGCTCCAAATTTTCTTTTAACGGAGAGTCTCCAGACTGATTAGCGAAAGTGAAACCTTGAAAGCTCAAGTGGATTCAGATGGTCTCAAATTTCACAGGCTACTTCCTTTCCGGTCTAGACTCATTGGAAGCTAGTGTCCTACCGCCAAAAAGGTGATCAGAAAAAAAAGTTGCGGCAGATCATTTCTTTGTTTTGGTGATGTTGCTCTGGGAGGTTTTGCTTCTGTTATGGATTAGAACCACATTTTCACTGAGGAGGTCAGATTACAGCCCGTCCCTCTGACATCACATCCTGAGGCGATCCCCGCGGCTTCTTTATATCCACCAAGACCCTTTTTTTTTCTCTTCCCCTGGACCTCAGTCTGGATGCAACGGAGAGACCTGAAATTCCAGCTGGACATCATGTTACACGACTGTTCTGACACAACGGATGAGGAGTTTGGTTAAAACTCTGCCTGTTGATTAACCAAGTTAGTACCTGGTTTTATTTCCTGTCCAGAGGAGCAGTGTCCGGCATTCCCTTCTGTGCCGTGGGCTGTTCCAACCCAGAGACCACTGAGTCGCTAGCTGCCTCCTGGGCTGAAGCATTGTTAGCCGATCTATTACAAGCTACATAAGAGATTCTACCACATCACCTTAGCTGTATTGCTCACCCTTTGAGTGACCGAGGAGGACATAAGACCCAGACCTGCTGGAATTAAGCCTCCGCTTAAACAGCTGCTCACAGAATCGCACCAAAGCCCCTCCTCTCCCCTCCTGTGCGGCAGCAAGAAGTTATGGATCTTTATTATTTAAAATGTACCTTGTCTGGACAAATATAATGAATGTTTAGATGCTGATTGGTTTATGAAAAAGGATTTCCTGAACTATGTTTGCAGACGTTTATGACAAACATTCAAATGGTGCGTTTTTGACGTTACAGCCGTCATCCCCGTCTTCTCACGACTCAGAACAGAGGACCCAGTATTCAGACTCAGACATACTTATCAATCCCAAAGGAAATTACTTTCTTTGTTACACGCTCCAAATATACAAACATATACAAATATATATGTATATATATATATATATTAAAAAATATACATTATTTTCTCCCCCCTCCTGGGGTGGTATGTGTCATCCTCAAGCTGGGGTCCTCTACCAGAGGCCTGGGAGTTTGAGGGTTCTGGCGCAGTATTTTAGCTGTTCCTAGGACTGCTTCTCCTTTCTGGAGAGAGACCTCTGATGTTTTACCTGAATCTGCTGTAGCCACTCCCCCAGCGTTTGGGGGTCACAGCCCCCAGTGCTCCACCACTGGCTACATATATGCTTATGTACAACTATAGATCCAAAAAAAGTAATAGACGTGCAAAAACAGTGCAAAGAATGAATAAATATCAGGTCTGTTTACTAGAAAACAGACACCTAGAAAACTATTCAAAACTAGAGAGACAGTGAGATTTCTCAAAATCATTTATTTAAAACTGGAGGTTTGTAGTAGCACTGGCCAGGGCGTCTGAGTCAGGAAACTCTGGAAGAGAGAAACACAGGTTAGTGACCACGATAATCTGACGGAGGACGATTATGAACGAGTGAGTCAGTATCCTGGTTTACTAGTTCAGTCCGTGCCCAGCCGGTGGGCTGCCAACAAGATGCTGCAGCCCCGGAGAACAAGCAGGAGTCTGAAGACAGGTCAGTCAAACAGATCAGAAATGGAACAGGCAGGCTCAGTGGTCGAGAGGCAGAACAGGTCAGGATCAGGTAATCAGGTAAAACACTAAAAAGCCTCTCACCACTGGGACGACAGAACAAGAATAATGCATTAAAGCAGCTTAAATAGAGGCAGGAGCAGGTGAATTAGGTGAGAGGTAATGAGAAACCACGCAGAATCGGCCAGGTGAATGAAATGAGTAATTAATCAAGTCAGATGCTAATCAGATAGCCACCGTTTGTTCTACTGGATTGTTGGAGCCCTTAGTGTGATTGGTGAGCATGGAAGGAGATGGAAGCTAAACATTGGAGTGTTTAGGAAACCTACTCACACAGACCAGTATCTTCTTTTTGACTCACACCACCCACTGGAACACAAACTCTCAGTCATCAGAACCTTACAAGACCGGGCAGAACGTGTCCCTACTAAAACTGAAGGGAAGCACAAAGAACAGAAACACATCAAAGATTCTCTCCAAACCTGTGGATACCCAAACTGGGCGTCTATTAAATCAGCAAGGAAATCCTGGGCAGTGAGAAAATCAAACGCCAAAAACATCCCAATCCCTTATGTTGCTGGAGTCTCTGAAAATCTCAAGAGGATTTTCTCCAAAAACAAAATCTCATTTCAAATGTCTGAAATGTCTCGCATCGTGACATTACATTGTAAGCGTGCCGGTGGGGAAAACTGAGGAGCAGCTCGGCGTTGCAAGCACAGGTCTCATAGAAGCAGGCACCTGCTCTAATGCTGCGCTCACACACCGATTTCCAGCAGGTGCAGCAGAAGCAGCTGAAGTTTACGATGCAAAGTCAATGGTTGACGCGCACCGCCAAGGCGCAGCAAAAGCGTCCTGCAGCGCAGCGCCGCTTTTGAGCAGCAGGCGTTTAGCGCCGCCTGCCGAGCAGCTAAAGCAGTTGAAGCAGCGCCAAGTCAGCCGCGCAACGCGCTGCTGCTGCTCGAGATGGAAAAATTGAACTTTTGTTGCTCGACGCGCCAAGCACAACCAATCAGAGGAGCTGATCTGGGAGCTGGCAGAGAGAGACACACAGCGCTGATGACCAGGCGGCTGTGATCACTCCTCTGAAACAGTTTATTGATCGATAAATTAACTTAAAATGCACAAATCTGCCGGCAGAATATGTTGGCTTTTATTATCCTGCTGCCTGCAGTTTGGATTATTTAGATGAAAAACACCTACCAGCGCCCTTGGTGAACCGCGAGGAGGCGGCCCGGCCAGAGGCTGCTGTTGAAGGGACCCCTACTAACAGCACACCGCCGGTATGTGGGGGTCTGAGCTGCTCCAACAGAAGAAATAATATTGGGAGGCAGGATGATAATCTGGATGAACTGACTGCATTGGTTAAGTTTTCAGGTGGATTTTCTCACTTAAAACATATTAAAACTACTTTATTCCCACTGATCACAGCAAAATATAGCTGCAAGGCAGAGAAAGGATAGTGAAGCTCAGCCCACGCCGCTGCCAGACCCACTTTTGCAATCACAGCGCGCCAGAGCAGCAAAGCTGCTTCAGCCGCGCGTCAGAACTTAACTGGTACAAGCAGCAAAAATGAAGCAACAGACGCGATTTTGCTGCTTTTGCTGCGTCCGGTGTGAACGTAGCATAAAGCAGCAGCGGCCTTCCTCAGTAGCTCTGCCACTGTTTTGGTCATTGTGGTCGTTCAGTATGTCCCGATAGTGAGACCCGGCAATTCACCCAGTTTCTGCATGTTTACAATGTAATGCAATGCAGAGGTGCACAGCGCCCCCTACCGAACAAAATGGGTAGCCCGGTCAGCAAGGACCTAAGGAATATCGGCTGCTGATGTCACTCTGCTGCGCCCGCCGCTCAGAATGCTTTTTCGTTTTTGAGTTATGGACATTGCTTTGCTGGTAGACCATGAAAACGACAAAGCAATGTCTGCTGTGTTTTCTCTTTGATTATTGCGTAAATGGAGCAGCCTTAAAGAAGAAAATGCAAATAGGATTATTGATTACTAATTTCATTTATGAGTCAAGTAATGCCGCCACATTCTTCAAATGAAAAAGCATTTCTGAAAATGCTTTTTACATTTGAAATACGGGAACGATTTGCTTCCATAATAATTGGCCTCATGCAAGAAGCTTTCATTCCAACAAATTTGTTCTTGAATCATTCATAATTTTGTGATTTAGGAAAAATGTCAGATTCACCATTTTTCTCCAATTTCTAATATTCTTTTAAGTACAAAAACATTTCTTGGTCTTGTTCCATCAGTTGGCTGTAAGTTTCTCCCTAAATGACCTCATCTGTTGTTCCTTAGAAGCAATCATCCATTTTATCAGGCTGCATCATTCTATATTCTGTAGCTCTACAATTCTAGATGCCATTTTATTGGCTGATGCAGCAGACCTCTGGTTTCATTTGTTAGTCCAAAGACAGAACAGTCAGTGACTCTATGTGAGATCAATCTACTATAGAAATAAGATGTAGAACAGAAAATGGATGGTTGTTCAGCAAAGCTCCTCTAACGCTCAGACTTTCCTTCATTTCCTCCATAGCAGATCCTTGTTTTTGTTCTCACACTAAATGTGGAAGTTTGGCTCTGAATTCATCCGTTCACATCTGGATGTTTCTGTCTGAGAGACGGAGAGTAGATGAAGGGATGACAGACTCTCTGGAGATGGACCGTACAGGTGAGGGTGGGAAGTAAAAGGCAGAGCGTTGGTTGGTTGATGGTGAACTCACAAATATTTAAAGCAGATGTTGAACCTCTGGCCTCATCTGGAGTTTTCATTCACTGTTTTCAGATTAAATGATTTTTCTTTTATATTATTTTCATTTCATTTTTACTTCTGTAACAGTCCAACCAACCTGCTTGGCTTTACTGGTCCTTTAATTCAGCCTCTCAGCTCTCAGTCAGTAGAACCTCAACCTGTGAACCTTTAAAATGTTTCTTCCAAGCCATCTATACATATTTATTATAGATATATTATACTATACATATATTATAAGGGAATATTGGGGCTGTAATCATGTCATTTCTCATGAACACGCGTCACTTTGGCAGATTGACAGCATCAGGTAAATGAGGATCAATTTAATTACATTTCCAGTTCAGTTTATTTATATAGCACCAATTCACAGCACATGTCTCCAGGAACTTTATAGATCCAATTCAACCAGATCGTATCCAGTCAGATTGATCTCAAAGTTTTCTACTCTATGAAAACCAGCTGGATTGCATTAATTCATTGACTCTTCAGCAATCCTTTAAGATCATTTACGGTTGTTTACTGTTAAGAATTAAGTTAAGACTGTCTGTTAAATTTGACCTGAAACGGTTATACCGTAAATCCTCTAATATTGGCCTGTATTCCGTTAGCGGCTGTGTCTCTAATAATGGCAGAGGTAAATACCGGCCGGAGTCGTATACAGGTCGTATAACAACTTGTGATAGTAACATACAAGTACCACAGGGGGGCAATGTTTGCTAACCAATCCAAGCCATTAGCATGGGAAGTACCATCTTTAATGCAGACAGTGCCGCAGATAGCAGGTCGGCTTGTTTTGTTTTTTGTTTTTAAGTGACCGAAATTGTAGGAAACAACTCGTGAAGTTGAAGCATCTAGGAAGATCGAGGTGCGCGAGAACGTGCTGGGACCCTTTTTTTCCACCTGGATCTCCGCTTCTTTTTGCTCCTCATATGTCCCTCCTCCGCTGTCGACTAAATCCGCCCCACTTCCTCCCTCTCCGCCGTCAGATCTAGACCCACAGCGTAGCATAGACCACGCTCAATATTAAGCATAAATCAAAAATGTCTGCATCAAGCTCACTGTTTACACACATTGCTGCAGAGAGCGTAACCAGCCTTACACAATCGTTCTGATCTGAAAGCCACATGTGATCACCGGTAGGTTCTGGTGGTAACCAGGCAGCTTAAAATGACAGAACTAATGCCACAATTCTTTTGTTTCTTCTGAATTTCCCTTAGCGGCCAAATATCTGATACTGGTAGCCTACTTCCACTTAGCCTAAGCCTCAAATAAAATGTTGCTGTGATGGAAGAACAGCTCTTCCATTAATTTAAAAAATACTTTTTTCAGTTTGGCTACATTCCTTCTTGGTATTATATATATATATATATATATATTCATTTCCTCCTTTGTCTGCAGAAACATTGCAGCTGCTGGAAGATGTCTAAATAATGTTCTGTATACCGTTATGGTAACTGTACTTTTTCAATAAATGAACCTAATATTTTATAGGTTCAAAGAGACACAAAATCTCGTTTTTATTCGTTCTACAGGTCGTCTGTTTTAATCAAATAGAAATAGAGGCCTGTTTCTAATTCTGGCCTCCTTCCAATAAAGGCCTGGACCAAGAAGTACCTGAGTGAAATAAAGGCCCTGGCCTATATTAGAAGATTTACAGTAGAAAGTTATAAGAATGGAAAAATGTTACATAAGGCGCAGTGTTTGCTCCAATTCGCTTCTTCTGATTCTCATATTTATTTCAGAACTGGTTATAAAAAAGCAATGTATAGTTTGAACCTTGTACGTTACTTTAAGCTTGTAGGAAATCACATTTAGAGAATATCTGCAAAAAGACGATTTAAAAAAGGCTTTCATCACTTATGAGGAAAAGGAAGAACTGAGTAATTTTAACTTGCACTAATTAAAGTTTCCGTCCTTCACATCCTGCAGCAGAAATGTAGAACATTTCAACAGAGGAACCAAAATATATAACCTCATGGTTCAAGTTAAAAAAAAGGTCAGCATAATCGCCAATGCTTGTTTTTAAAATTAATTTGACATGAATAGTTGCTCAGTGCATAATATGCTGAATATATAGATAAGATAATAAAACAGTATTAGCTTTGTTTGATTTTAAAGGATCTATTCTTTGTTACAGGATTCAGAAAATTCAGCTTTAAATATGACTGAACAATTATACAAAAATATAAGTTTACATTTAAGCTACATTTTTTTTTAGAGATTTTATTTATTTAACAGTTTAACAAAGGAAAAAAAGTTTGAATAAAAGGTAAAATATCAGAGCCAAATGTCTCCAGATCATTAGAAAAGAACCACTTTTTCTATATCTAAAATAAAACGCTTAATTTGTCACGGCCGCCTAAACCAGATATGTTTTACCTCCAGCATGAAAATAACAGAAGCCGGAGGACGTGGATGGAAAGTTAAAACTTAAAAAATTATGTGCACCTTAAAAACTTGAAAAGAGGAAGAGGAAGATGCTTTTCTCCTTTTTTTCCTTTTTACTTATTTAAAAAAAACCCATGGGGGTGGGTGTGCCTGGGGGTAAAAATACACTGAGCAAATACCTACGGTTCCGAAAAACCTCGAAAGTTACATCCAAAAAATACAGTTTTCAAGTTCCAAGATCATTAAATTCCAGCTGAAGAGGAGAAGCTGAGATGATTCGTTGGTTTGGACATTTTTCACCGTTTCACAAACAGAACTTTCTACAGGGGGGGGTGCAGCTGTTTTCTCCTCATGTCTGAACAATTAAAAGCAGAAGTAACTCCATAAACACCTTTATTTCTGAAGGGATGGTGTATTAAGTCAGAGGGAACGCTTTTATTTCCTGCGCTTTCATGGACTTTAAGTGGTCCCTGGTGAAAACAGGTGCCTGGAGCGCATGCTGTTGAATTCCTGTGACTTTCTACAGTGCGTAACCATTCAAAACGTCCCCTACTTTCCATCATGGGTCCTTGTGTGGTGATTGTAGAAAAATCGCCGGGCGGGCCCATCAAGCGAAAGTGGGGACATTTTGAAATGGCTACTGTAGAATTGAGGAGTCAAACAAAGCAAAGCATTGCATGGAGAGAGGAGAAGCTGTAAGGATCGCTCTGAACTTTTCTATGAAATTAAAACATGGCAGCCAAATCAGGGACTGGTTGGAGGCTCAAGTTTTTTTCACCTAAGAGAATCGGATCGGGCCCAAAGTTGGCACATACGTCCGCACCAATGAAAGTGATGCGCGCTTGTAGCCATAAATTTCTCATTAGTCCGGGGTTGGGTTTCAGGAATTATTGTGCTTAAAATGTCGCGAAAAGTGTATTTGCATGAATGGGGAGAGGTAAAAAAGTATAAAAAAAACAGCCTTTACTGTGTCGGCATACATTCAATGAGAAAAAAACAGTTTAAAGCTCAGTTTGTAGATAAATCCTTTGTCTATATAAAACTGAAGACGGCATGTTGATAACTGGTACACGTTTTTTATAATCAGACCTCTCGCCACAAAGTTTTAGCAAAAATCCAGCCTGGGTTAGAGTGGGAGCAGCTGAAATGCTAGAGTGTGAGGCAGCGTTTTTTTAAGACCAAAAAACATTTTAAACTCGCCCCTCACGGTACGGCATATTTATAGCTAGAGTCACCATTTTTGGTCAGTTTGTAGACTGAAACCCTCTGGACCCACACAATGTCTTGGAATTTTGGTAGGATTAATACTTTTCCTTAAAACCCTCCAGACCGACCTAAAGTCAATGAGAGTTTTCAGCCCTTTTCGTCATTGATTTTTTAGCAGCAGAGGGGAGAAAAAGCTGAATGAGACTATGTGTTTTCAACTCATCATAAATATTGTTCTGAATGACACACATACACCAAAAGTTGGTATATATAGTTGGAGTCGAAGGATGGCTGATGTGCTCACGGTGGTGAAATTTTTTTAATAACTCATAATGCTCTCCTCAGCCACCCAGAGAAAAAATAATATTAAAAAAAGGTTTAAATAAGGAATGCTCTGCAGAGTTATTCAGATGGATTTAAGAAAAGCAGTCTTACTTTAGTCCTGGAATGACTGTTCATCATCCTCCCTTACCTCCAGCACAGAGCCCGGTCTGTCACTGCCCCCTGCCCAGCATCAGGGCTTTCTGAGGGGGGGGGAATTTACAAAGAAGTCTCATTGAATCAGAGCTGCGTCTGGATGAACCGTTTGGATCTATTTTTCACAGCTTTTGGGGCTTTTCCACAAAATGATGGTCTCCCCAAGGTGATTATATGCATTACTCTGCGATGTTAAGTGTCACCCAAGCTTTTATTGTGAAATACAGACAGACAACGATACCTAGACAGGAAATGCTATGGGGTTACCAGGGGCAACAGCAGGTCCAAAGAAGAGGGTCCAGGAGGCCTGTGATAACCAAAACATTAAACAATAATTCCAGCCACTAAATAAAGTAAAAATGTTCACTGTTCTATTCAGGAATGACATCCGATGTTATGCAATAACTTTATATTAGGAAACGAGCGCAGTGCTGACATCTGCTTGGATGGTGACGTCATTGGCCGTAATTACAAATAATTGTATCTGAAAAACCGAATCAACAGAAACGATAGTTTTACCTGCAGAAATCAAGCAGCTTTGAAAAAGTAGGCTGGATAATTTGGATTAATGGGGGGATAGTTGACCTCTGGGTGACCTAATAATTAGTCTTTACTATCTCTGAAACAACAGCAGCACATAATTGATTCTTTATTTATTTATTTATTTGTTCAATTGTACTATTGACCATTTAAAATGCATAAACCTGCTCTAAAGGAGCAATGGCCATTCAGTCTATTTGCTGCGATTGTTTTCACGTCAGCGGGGTGTGAGCTTCACATAGCTAAAGCTCCTCCTATTTGATGATGCGGTGCAGGCGCTAAAGTATTGGTGCGTTGGATTTCAGTGCCCGGATCGTCCGAGGATCAGGTCTACCTGGACTATATCCTTGGTAGTCCGTGAAAATAGGGAGGCAGGAAGAGGTAGGCTATGGATTCAAACAGGTTCAGCCTTCTGCGGCTTTCGGTGCCTGTACGCCCGGTCGCCTAGCGACCATGACAGTTGACACACAAAGCAGGCAAAGAATGGATGCTGAACTTCTCACTGCTGTTCTGGGTGCTGAATAAATTTCTGAGGAGCTTCAGCAGCAGAACCGTCGTCTCCGATATCAGATTTATAGTCCCCACCCTGCAGAGATATTTGAATCTGAGCTGAAATGTCTGGCTGCAGACCTGCGCTGTCAGGACCCTGAGCTGCACTGTTTGGCTTCGTGCTGTAAGAATCGGACGTTTATTCGAAGACTTTCAAAATAAAAGTAAGGTTGATTCTAATCCTTTCTAAATAAAATTTAGGATTGATAAACTCCCCGTGATAAACTCACCACTGTTTTCCTCTGAGCACGGAGCGGCCGGCTTGCTTGGACTCGCAGTGAATCATGGGATACCCAAGGCTACGGAGGACACAGCGGACCCTTTTAAAACGGGAGGAAAGAAGGCTGCATTTGTCGGCCCGGCGTAACGAGGAGTCTTTCAATCTGAACAGGCCTCAGCGCCACTTTACGACATAATCAGCTGACGAATCTGGCCTTCAAACTCGGCGGCCTCTGAATTTAAAGGGACACTATGCAACATTTTTCAGTTAATTAATGTAATTCCATAACGTTTTTGATGATTAAATGAGTCATTTCTGGTTGAACAAAGGTATTCCCCGTCAGCCCTGGTGGTCTGTGGGGAAATACTGCACTTGCAATTGCAGTGGAGCCCGCCCGCACCCACAGGCTCAGAAGTCCGCGGAGAGTCGGTCTTGTTTCACGGCAGAACTGCGCCACACCCCCAGTTGCCGCTCGCTGTTAGCACAGTGGCTTATCTTTTGTGCAGTTATGCTACGCTCACGCAGCAAAAGCAGCAAAATCGCGTCTGCTGCTTCATTTTTGCTGCTTGTACCAGTTAGTTCTGATCGCCAGCGGGCTTAGCCAGCTTTGCTGCTCTGGCTGCGCTGGCTGCAAAAGTGTGTCTGACGCGCGTGCTACGGAGCTACTCTATCCTTTCTCTGCCTTGCAGCTATATTTGCTGTGATCAGTGGGAATAAAGTAGTTTTAATATGTTTTTAAGTGAGAAAATACACCTGAAAACTTAATCAGTGCAGTCAGTTCAACGCGATTACTATTGTGCCTTCCATATTTTTTATGTCGGAGCCGCTCAGACCCCCACATACCAGGGATGAGCTGTCAGTATGGATCCCTTCAACAGCAGCGGTTCACCGCGGCCGGATCGCCTCCTTGCAGTTCACCGCGGCAGCTGGTAGGTGTGTTTCATCTAAATAATCTAAACTGCAGGCACCAGGATAATAAAAGCGAACCATCAGCGCTGTGTCTTCCCCGCGCAACGACCTCGACGCCGCTGCTGCAGCCGTGACGCGCTGGGCGCCAAAGCTGCTCAAAACGCCAAGGACCTTTTGTTGGCGCCTTGACGCTGCATACAACCATTGACTTTGCATGTAAATCCTCGCTGCTTCTGCTTCGTTATTCAGTGTGTGAACGCTAGCGCTAGGCCTGCCCGCTGCTAAGCTCAAACACCGCCTTTGCTTGACGGAGAAACCAGGAGAACAGCTGAGCATATTTACGACAGTACACTTTTACTTTCGCCCTCTGGGGGGAGCCTCGCTGGAAAATCAACACCGGTTGCATAGTGTACCTTTAAACTCTGCAATAGTCTGGATCCAGGGATCGTCTCTGAAGAACACCCTGCTGTGTAGCCGGTCCATGACTTGTTGAATAAGTAATTGCTAAAAAAATAAGCAAAATGAATTCAAACAAAAATCAAAAGTTGATCTTTTAAGTTAAATAAACTATATTTCATGATTTATTTTTACAGTCTAAAGCCGGGCGTACACTGTGCGATATTTTTAATCGTTGTAAGCAGCTACAGCTCACACTGTACAACCAAACTGCAGGGTTTAAAAGTTCACAGCTCAGGATGTTCGTTCTCACACTGCGCGACCCGACGCTCTGATGCGATCTACCTGCTCACACTTTACGTCAATCTGAAAGAAGAAGAACTGCCTTGTTTGCTCATGCTCAGTGCTCGAGGTTCTGGTAAATCGGCTCGTAGCTCTGCTTCAGCAGCAGGATTTACCCACGACCATCTTAAGACGGCCGACTGAATTTCAAACATGTTTGATTTTCTCCCAACCTTACGATTCCTGATGGGGAGCTGGTCGTTAGAGGCTGATCGCCCCTCGTTACCCCCTGTACGCTACACCACGTACCATCAGGCTGAAAGTCGGCCCCATCGAAATATTCTCACACGACTGGAGAATCGGCCCGAAAAGGGCAAAAAATTGTACAGTTAAGCCCGGCTTAAGGCAGATCAGTTGTTTGATATTATTCCATATCCAGCAATATGAATAAGACAATAATAATAATTTTAGGTCTGTCTTTGCGTCCACAGGATCGGCCTGTTTGCACTCAGCTGATCATCTTATGCTTCAAAAGATAATTTTCCACATTTGAGGAAAATAAAAATGCTCTTATTTGGTAAACATTTCTGTTTCACAAATGTAAAAATGTATGAGGTTTTACCCATAAGCTTAATAAAAAAAAAGACAAATTCAGGGCTTATTATAGTGAAATTTTTATTCAATAATTTCAGATTTAGCTTATTCATTTCATTATTCGGTTTATAAAGTCATCTCAAAATTTAATCCGGAAAACTGAAAAATAGGCTAAGTGTACAGTAGACCACTTTAACATTTTAAGGCTAATGATTTCTTTAGATTGGGCCATGATGTGTGTTTCCATCTTCAGAAGGTTCAGCCTACTTCGTGTTGTGAGACGGTTTCTGTTTCAGTGAATTCCTGACTTTAATACACAGTAATCAGCTCTGGGAGCTGAAAATAAAACTAAAACCAAAAGCTGCACTGGAAAAACCATCTAGAAATAAGTAAAAATGTCCTAAATTAACTGTATTAACCCTTAATTTGAGTAGGTAAATGATGTAGTTTGCCAGTAGAATGAATATTTTTACTCTTAAAAGTGATTTAGTCAGATAATATGTACTTGAAATAAAACAATGCAACTGTGTCTTTTAAAATGTAAATTGTCTTGTTCTATTGGCAAAATGTCTTTTACCCCCTCAATTCAAGAACAAATGCATTTATTTTAAGAAAAAAATGACTTATCTAGATTTCGACTTTTTCCAGTGTGAAATTTCCAGCAGGTAAGATATGATTGAAGCAGGGATAGCAGGACAGGTTTGCTTTTCTAAATCTGACTTTGAAAGAAAACCTCCGAGGAGAAGAAATTTTTAAAGGAAAAGTGGCTCATATTCAGAATCCAAACTTCTGAAAGTTCTTTAAATCTGAAATGATTCCATCCTGTTCAATAAATGATCAGTGTTTTTAATTCAGAGTCATTTTTTCTTGTGAATGTGCTTTACTGGAGGCATCCATGTTTGTCCAAAGAACACTACTACCACCTACTGGTTAGTGAGGCATTGTCACGGTGCGGTATAAAAGCTGTTGATCAAGTCCCAGTGTGCTGTATCACCGGTGTTTGTCACAAAGCTTGCTATTATCCCAAGTCATCTTAGAAACATTCTTCTTCCCAAATGTTGTGGCTGCCCCCGCCTTATTACGGGTTTTCTCTGTCAGGAGTACGGTGGCAAAATCCTCCCTCTTCAAGTTGGCGATCCACGCGACCAACCCTCGTCCGTGGAGGATCGGGAATCAGAAAGGTGGAATAACTCTTTTTTTTCACTTTTACCCGATGTATTCCAGCATCCAGCTGCCACGTATACTGCGTGAGGCATTGTCGGTTTCACACTATAGCTCTGGTGAATTTCAAAGGTGAGAGTCCTCTGGAAATCTTCAATAATTGTTGTTGATTGCAGATGTGTCTAGTAGTTCCCCATTGATTTAGCTTGCTAGGCGGGGAGAATGGCGTGGAAGCTTACACACCGGTGGCGTACTGCTTGCTGGAAAGATGGCAGGAGGGAGGGGCTACTATATTTCGGGCAAAAATGGCGCTCCCAGACTCAGTGATCGCAACGAAAATTATTGTTTTAATTTTTTTACCGATTAAGGCTAAATTCATGAAATCACAGCCAACTTATTAGTTTTAGGTATAAAAATGGATCCACTGTTATTCCTTGATGACCGGACTTTTCCTTTCAGGATCACTGGATATTAATTTGACTGAGAGAAAAAACTGTAGCCATTTTCACAGGAAACAGACTCAAAGAAAAGTTCCTCCATCTCTTCTGACTGCATCCATCAGCGCCATGGTGGGGCTGGTGCCTCTCTTCAGCCATGGCCGAGAGGCGGGGTCCACCCTGGACAGGTCGAGGGGCAACACAGACACACAACCATTCACACATACCTAATGACACCAGTTCATGTTGTCAGACTGTTGGAGGAAGCCGGGGTACCTGGAGAGAACCCATACTGCACATGGAGAACATGCAAACTCCATGCAGAGAGGCCGGGAATCGAACCCAGAACCCACTATGATCAACATAATTCAGCACATCAACTGACAGTAATATAGACTCTGACAACTAGAACAAGACCAACATTAGAAAAGATCTGCTGTAATAATGAACACTAATGGATATTGCTTCTAGTGTAAACCTAAAAGCAACATGACGCTGTGGTTCCTGTGGTCTGCAGGCCTCATATGGTTTTAGATTTGGACTCCTGTTTCTGTTTGCCTTAATATAATCCTACCTTCTCATCTGCTCTCATCTGTGACTCACGTACCAGAAAAACTACCTCCAAAGTCAAATTCAGTATCAAAGTCAAGTTCAGTATCAGAGTTAGCACCTAAAACAGGTGAGTGATGTGCATCTAAGGTCGTACATGCGATCCACAGCCGAGCTAATAGGCAGAAAGGCGGTTAGAAGTTTTGCAGATAAAATACAACAATATAAACGTTTTGCTTCCTTTCTGCTGCAGAAGGTGGAGGAAGGTTGGAGGAAGTCAGTGCTTTGTTTACGGTTCATCTGGCTGTTTCTGCGAGGGAAAGCCTCTCATGTGAAATCAGCAATATCCTCCTGATTAGCTGGGGCTCCTCTCCTCCGATCTCACTGTAATCTTGATTCTTCTCTCCTGATGGATCTCTGAGAAAGAGAAAAGGAATCCATTTTTAATAGATCAACATTTCTGAGACAAAAAGATGTTGGTCTGAATATAAATAAGAAAACCTTATTTTAGGTTTAATGAATTTAGAAATCCTGATTTTATTCTTAGAATAATCAAGCGACACCTTGAACCTGATCTGGCCTGCTGTGATTTTTTATGATGCGTATTCAATAGAGCAGAAAATGTTCCACATGATAAAGGCATCAAACAGCTGCTGCAGATGTGTTGGCTGTAAACCACTTCCTGAAGGTTCTTCACTGCGTTAAAACCCATTTCCAACGTTTTACTGTAACCGTAATATTAGAAATGTCGACCCACTACACCTTCATATATCCCTGAACTTTATCAAACTCTCAGCGAAAAGAAGCAAACCCCCCGTCTCTTTCTCTGGATGTTTGGTATTTGAATGTTCAGCCTCAGGTCCCTGAGCAAGACCCTAAAGGCTCCCTGCTCAACAGAAGCCCTCTGCTACGTATAGGATGCCATCAAAGTCAGATGACCAAATAATTGTAAGGATTAATACAGACAGACGAATAAAATGGTTCTGATTTTCTGGCACTTCTGCTCTGCTGAGAGATCAGATGATGATGATGAGGAGAAACTGATTGCCTCAGAATGTTTGGGTTCCGGTAACTAATCCAGGTTTCAGTGCAAGTGTGTTGCGTATAACTTCCCAAACTCCAGACGTTGGTTTTCAGGCTGAATCCGGTCGATCTGCCAGAGTCTGGATTGAATCCAGAAATATTTGAACACTGGGCTGTGATTGGTGGGTCTGATTTAGTCCAATAATAAACCAGATCTGAAACATTATGGCTTTTCAACCAAATGTAGACGTCGTTTGGACGTAAATTATGGCGTTTTTTTAACCAAGTTTTACTCGGTGAGGTTTTCCCAACATGGCTGCCATATGTCTCCATTTTGAAACCAACAGATTTCAATGATTTTATTTCCTACCCGTTTTATTTTCATGTTTTCACTCGTCATAGAGTCACAGATTCGTTCCTTGATAATTAAATTAACTATTTGGAAACCGCTTTGCATATTTAGTTATTGTTGACTTGTTTTAAGATTAGTTTGATTATGTTAAACATTTATGTGTAATGAAGTAAGATTTCAAATCTTTTTCACATCTCTGTGCGTTTTTAGTAAATAATTTTATGGTTCTCCCCTTTTGGGCTTTAAGCTTTCATTATCTAAGTAATTCTGTTTTGTTTTTGGTTTATTTTCCATTTTGTGTTTTATATAAGCCTGCTTTAGTTACTCTCTGCTGCCCCCTTGTGCCTGTCTCCTTTCGCTTAGCTCCCTTCTTGTCACTTCCATCCCCACCTGCTCCCTATCAGCCGATTACACCGGCCTTTGTTCTGTCTCCCATATATACTCCCCCTGTGCAGTTCTTCAGTGCTGCTTTCTTCACTGGAAAAAAATCAAAACCTAGATGAGTCCTTTTTTCTTAAAATAAGTGCATTTGTTCTTGAATGGTAAAGGTAAAAGAGGCATTTTACCAGTGGAACAAGACAATTTACACTTAAAATAAGAAAAAGCAATTGCATTGTCATTTTATCTAAATATCTTATTTTAAGAGTAAAAATACTCATTCCATTGGCAAATCATCTCATGTACTTCCTCAAAAAAAGGGGAAATCCACATAATTTGAGAAATTTTTACTTATTTCTAGTTCGTTTTTCCAGTGTTTTCTCTTTGCTCCCTGTTTGTGTTTTCTCTGACATCTGCTAGATTTTTGGTTTTTAGTGATGGTGAGATGAAGCCTCATGAGGCATTGAACCTTATTGGCAAATTACTTCAATGATACCCACAGTTCATGAAGCTTCATGTGAACATGTTGCCACCTACTGGTGGAGTGCTGAACTACAGATAGTAATATAATCTGCAATTTTTTGCAATTGTTTTTCTATTTCTTTCCCATTCAAGTTTCTTTTAAGTTATTATTTGTCTATATCATTAAATATTTTGTAAGTTTTTTTTTTGTTTAAAATGTGCTGTTAGAGATTGTTAAAATTGTTGTTAGAAGAGAACAATCTTTTAAGGTTCACTGTTATTCTGCCATTTAGTGAAATGAGCTCAAGCAAAAGTGCAAATTGGGCGACGATGAGCAAAATGACAGGTGTTAGTCATTGTATTCAAATAGTTTTTACACAGTTGATGGAAGTTATGTGTTCAACCAGTCTTTTGGCTGAAGATTCGCAGTCATTCCAAAAAAGTTAAAAACAATCCACTTCCACAGGAAGTTTTTTCAATTCCAAATGTCAGAAACAGCGTTTAGTTCCAGGTTTTATCCAGCAGCCCAACAAAGCCTGGTTTATGTTTAGAAAACATGCAAACTGGAAACAGATGAATGGGTCCCCCCTTTGGAATGGGGGTGTTAGTTTGGCTTCTTTGTTAGCCTGCAATGCCCCATACCTGTCTATGTCTCTGAAAGGAGGGTGCGTTAGAGGGAATAGTTGGCCTGAGTAAATCTTTTGGCTAAACCAACCAATCTAACTTGTCAGTGTTTTTACCCAATCTATATTTGTACTAGGGCAAACTATTCAAATTAGTCACATTAGCCAAAATACTTGTTAAATATTACCACAACTGTCAAAAGTCTGAGGTGGGTCTCGAAGCAACAGCCTTAGGAGTGGAAGGTCTCACAGCCGACGCCACCAGCAATAGTAACTGCTTTATAGAAAGCAATACTACTTGACAGTAACGTTAAAGCTGTAACCAGTGGCTTGCTCAGATTTTAACCAACTAGATTGGCTGTTTTTCCAACCAATCTATTCTTAGAATCTATCCAAACTCTGTCCAACTGACAGCAACTCTCCTCCAAACTCCCACATCTTGCCTGAACACTGAGGCTGTTAGATGCCTGTTGAAGTTTTCACATGGTCTGAACCTCCTCCTGAAGCGGTCACACGGTATCAGGGTAGAGAGGCTTTGGATGCATCAATTTTGGCCCCTCCCCTAAATGAATAATGCCTCCACACGCGTTTGGGGGAACCGCCCCCTCCTTTACTCAACACATGCCTCAAAGCCCCGACTCATCTCATAACATCACTAGTTATCAGTATTTTGATTTTGGACTTTGCTTCTGATGCTTTTGGTTTTTGATTAAACCTACAAGAACTCATCTCTGACTCTTTTATCTCTGCATTTGGGTCCTCAACCAACTTCCACCTTCACCTTGACAAATAATGCTGCAGCAAAGCTTTTCTCCTGTTGCAAAATATTCACTTTTTAATTCTGGTAGTTAAATACCAACATGAGGATCATAACTTAATGATCATGTGCAGGATGTACCTTCATGCGCACCACATTTACAGAAAAGTAGCAGGTGCAGCTGAAATGTGATCACTTACACATGCTACGGTATGCAGATGCCCTGTCTGCGCTGCTGAAGCCAAACTCAGGGGTCACAGCCCAGCTGTCACCTGATTGGTTCAGCTGATTGTTATTTGAGGGTAAACTTTTAAAGAGCAAAAAACCCACCAACACAAATAAGCACTAGCATCACTGCTAAGGTAAAACCCCACACTTTGTTCCCCTCATCCAAATGCAATCGTGTTCCAGTAAACACAGGCACATCATACAATCACCTACCTCAGAGACTTCACTGGATTTGATGTTTTATTGAACCTCCTTTGTTATTTTCATGTAAAATGAGCTTTTAGTTTAGTCAGCAGATGTGGAAGATGAAGGATGTAATTGCAGCTTTATAAATATTTCAAGGTAGGAAGTTAAGATGCAGCAAGAAACCTTTACTGAACCTGTTCACACCTAGAGCTAAATGCTCCAGCTTTTGATCAATAAAGCAGCTTGAAATGAAAATTAAGTTGCTGTAAATTTGTATTTTTTTTAATTCAAACTGCAGCAGAAAGTTGGCTGAAAGTTGACTCCCAGGCGGCTGGTCTCTTTTTTCCATTTCCTTTAGTCATAATAGTTTAAAAGGTATACTATGCACAACGGTGTTGATTTTCCTGCGAGGCTCCCCAGAGAGTAAAGTAAAAGTGCACTGTCGTGAAATAAGCTCAGCTTTTCTCCTGGTTTCTCCGTCAAGCCGAGGCGCGGTTGTTTTGAGCTTAGCAGTGCCAGGCGAAACGCAACCAATCACCATGTCTACTGCGGTAGAAGTGACTATTTTGTTCCAATTTTGAGTTTGAAAATTTAGCAGTTTTCCTTTGGTTCGCCATGATAACTTTGCACAAATATACGCCACTGCGCTAGCAACTTGAGCATGCCTTTCACTGGGGAAGCGTGTGGCAGTTCTCGCCCGTAAAAGCAAGACTGCGACTTTAACGATGCCACGAGACTTCTGAGCCTGTGGGTGCGAGGCCGAGGGCTCCTGCAATTGCAAATGCGGTATTTCCCCTACAGACCACCAGGCGGCCGAGAAAACCTTTGTTCAACCTGAAATGACTCATTTAATCATCCAAATGTTATGGAACACATTAATTAACTGAAAAATGTTGCATAGTATGCCTTTAACAGTACCCCAGCTTATCCACACACTTCTTACATTCAGGGACTGAAGATAAACTCTTGCTTACTGATCGTGTCTGATTCTCTGTCAGTGTCTTTTTCCACACGCTGTCTCTTCCTCTTGCAGTCCTTCTTGCTCTCTTGACCCGACCCACTCTTGTCTTCCTGCTCGTCCAAACTGCTCTCTGCCTCAGTGGCCGAAGAGGAGGACTGTGCCGAAGCAGAGGATGGACACGGACTCACAGACGGACGCTTTTGCTACAAGTCAGAATAAAGAGACGCTGAATGTTAACATTTATGTCCGCAGTGGTGAAATCACACAATCTGATGCCTGTCTGGGTTGGGATTACCTTGCCATTTGATGATAAAGACTCTTGCTTATGAAGTGCAGATGTTAGGGTCTCCAGCCTTACCACTGCTATGGAAAAATAAAAGTTAAACATTAATGCATAAAATGTGATTTTCATCTCCTGAACATTTATCAAAAACGAACCAATTTGTTCTGCTTCCCTTTTCTTCACAACGTAGGACACAGATACTGACCAGCAAAAACATGCATAGCTCAACAAGCCGGTATGAAGATCAACATGTTTCCGCCCTCAGATAGTGCTGTAATACTGGTCATAGAAGGGGGAATGATTCAGGAGAATAACAGTTAATAAATTCTAGATCTGTTATCTGTTACACTAAAGGCCAGAACACACAGATTCTGGTTTTGCTTCTGATCAGACAGAAAATTGTGTCAGATGAGGGCGTAGCGTTTAGCGCTTATTGAGATTCAGTGGGGATGATTTCCAGCAGGGGAGGGCGTAGCTCCAACTGAGACTCCAGGTCGATTTTAGTCGCAGCAATTCAGCAGCACTTTCATGGGTCTGACAGGAAGACAGACGTGGCTACAAAGTAAAACAACCGCTTTGGGGGAAAATAAAAAATAAAATCTGTTAATCTCACGGAGAATGAGAGTCAGTTTGGAGTCGCACATCGCCTAAATAGTAAGCAGGACTGGCGCAAAAACGATGAGAAAAAAGCCTCACAAAAATCTGTCGTATGCAACCGATGCGTTCAGGACTTCAGACTGGATACAAATAGGACAAGTTACCTGAAACTTTGACAAAGAAAACCTTAACATAATCTGAATTATTCAGTCTGTGTCCCTTAAACTTAACAGCAGCTTTGTTGGATTTAGCAACTCTACGGATCAAAATTAAGCTGGTGGAGATTCTCAGGCCCGATCCACACGAAGTCAAAGCGAACCGAAAGCAGCTAATATTTTCCAGAGCGTTTGTGCGTAAAAGGCGGAGGCGTAAAATAAATGTGATGCGTCCACACAGATACATGAAAGCAGCTGCAAAATGTATGCCAGGCCTGTAAGTGGTGGCTGTGGTGCCCAAAGCAAAATAGCTAGCGAAAACAGGCAGGCATGAAATGCTAGCGCATCGCAGTAATATTTTACAACCACCAAACCGGAAAACGGAGAAAATTCAGGTGCTGAACTATGTGGTCGATATTGCTCTGTTCTTCCTGGAGATATTCAGAAGAAGAAGATTCTGTTGTAGCCCGACAGCAGGGTGAGTAGCATGAGCAGCAACCATTCAACACAGTGCTGGCGCCATTGTTGTTTATTTGATACTGTATGTATCGCATGCGTGTTTAGAAGCGGCAGCTATGGCGCATGCGTGTAAGAAAAAAATGCGGTTAGAGCTTAAAAGATGGAAGCCTTGAAAAGCGGCGTTTCAAAATCTTCCCCACTCTGAAGGCTGAATAAAAAAGATCGCATTTACAGACCCCGAAACGCCGGCTTGGTATGGATGAGAGGCTGGTTTGGTGTGAAAATGTGTTTGCGTTTAGGCCAGGGTTTGACTTCGTGTGTGGACGGGGCCTCAGTCATCCAGGTCAGTCATTCCAAAAAGTTAAAGCTAAAAACAATCCACTGGACTTTGTTTCCAAGTTTGAAGATGTTTCTCTTCCCATCAAGGACGTTTTTTTCAATTCAAAAGTCAGAAATAGCGTTGAGTTCCAGGCTTTATAGAATAGCCCAACAAAAGCCTTGCAATGGCTTAGAAAATGTGCAAATTGAAGCTGGAAAACAAGCTCCGCCTCTTGATAATGGGAGTCGTTCAGGTCGTTATTGGCCTGCAATACTCAATACTGGACCGTTCCTCTACAAAGGCAGTCGTTAAGGGTCATTGTTGGCCTGGCTGGCCTGGTGAGATATTTTGTTCCCCTGCATAGCGATGGGGGCTGTGATGATAGCGGGAAGGGATCAACGCTATCGCTGCATTGTAGGTTTTTGAAAGCTGAAACCTGAGTCCATTCCCCCTGTTTAAGGTTGATTTTTAAAAAGATAAACCTAAAGCAAACAGGTGGTTTGAAAGGGGTGTGAAGGAAGCTGTTTATGTTAAAAGACAGCTTGTATTTTGAGGGTGACGGAGGGAGAAGATGTACGTGGACGGCGACAGGATGTGATCCTGGTTGCTAAGCGCTGCGTTCTGTAACTCTAAGTAACTTCTCTGGTCTAAGTTAGATTACAATTTCTGTCTGTCTAAATCTGTAACCTGTCTTCTGCTTACTTAATACATAAACATCATGATGTGTTATTTAAAGAGTTTCACATGGGAAAGAATCGAGGAGAGAAAGCTGCAAGGTAGAAACACAGATATTTCCTTAAAGACGGGCATACACTGCCCGATATTTTCAATCACACAGCTACAGCTCACACTGTATGACCAAACCACAGGGTTTAAAGTTCATAACGTTTGTCCTCAAACTGTGCGACCCGACGGTCTGATGCGATCTACCTGCTCACACTGTACGACTAAAAACCAGGTGGGACTCAGCTCCGCAGTGAGATGGCGCTACTCAGACTCGTCTATCTGGAAGCCAAACCAGTAGAAGAGGACAACCTATTGTCATTATGAGTGCGTATGAAATGCGTACGTAAAAAGTTATGCACCGTAATTTCGTATGTTTTGGACGTTTTTTCATCGTATCGCATGCGTATCTTACGCACCATTCAATAACATAGAATTTAACATACAATTAACCCTAACCCTGACCCTAACCCTAAGATATAAAACAGCAAGCAACGTAGTTAGAGACATGAATAAGTGCTGATTGCACTGTTTTTTCCAGTTTTACGTCCGTCCGCAGATCTGCTTTTTTTCTTTCTGCCAGCGCATGCTGCACTGATGTGGTTTTGAGGAAAAACGTTCAAAACGCGTCTGCAAATAGTGTGCATAACTTTTTAGATGCGATTTCATACACGCACTGATAATGAGAATATGTTGAAGAGGAACATGAAGCTCACTAGAGTGAAAGCGTGCGCTGCCTTGGATATTTGGGTAATTTTGTGCTGAAAGCCCTAAAAAGAAAAGGAGACGACGTGATTTGGACAAAGACATGGCTGAGCTAACATGGCTACTACGGTCTGTCAATTTTACAGAAAGAACTCCATTTTATTCATTGCACCCCCGCCATGCTGATGGGTTTTCCTCAGAGAGGAAGAATAAGAATCCTTGTTTGCCCACTGAGCGATTTGCCCACAACCACCTTAAGACGGACGACTAATTTTAAATATGTTTGATTTTTCTCCCGACCTTACGATTCCTGATGGGGAGGTGGTCGTTAGAGGCTGATCGCCCCTCGTTACCCCCTGTACACCACGCACCATCAGGCTGAAAGTCGGCCTGATTGAAATATTCTCACACGACTGGAGAGTCGCTATTCTAATGTCAGACGCAGAGGATACAAAGAATGTATAAGCTTATTGTTCTTTTCAAACATCTGGCTAGAGGTTAAGGTTTTAATATAATGGTTATGTGAGATGGACAATCCATGGCTGAATCCAGTCATAATACTGCAAAGATTTATGATCGGAGACTGCATGTAGAGCCGACACAGTAAATAACTGCCTTCATTTCTAGAACTTGATTTTCAAGACAGATTCTTGTGCTCTCATGTGTATAGGCTAAATTCAAAGCTAGTTTGTCAAGCTTGGCAGGAGGAAGAACTCAGAGAAGAATGTTTGGCAGAGTGTAAAGCTTCTTTAAAGTGTGGTTACGTCGAGTGGTTTGACATTTAGAGCTTTTCCAGTTAACATATTAAAGCTAAAGTGTAAAATCTGACATAATTTAGGTTATTTTTCAGTTTTTAATCGAACATTTGTGACAATGATCCTTTAGTCATCATAATGTTCCTCGTGTTAGAAAATAATTGAGGTTACTGCTGCAGAGGTTAACACGATTTTGGCTGTGGGTGATTAAAATTCAAAACTGAACACGTTTTAAAATGTCCAACAGATATAATATTCTGTATGAGTTTGAAAAGTGAAAATGGTTGCAAATGGTTTATGACTGTGCTCCCTCATTTCTACCAACATCTGGACTTTGCAACTCAGGATGATAACACTTTAGAACAGTTTTACTCAGACATCAGAGATGTATTCAGATCACCTCTCTGTCATGCCAATTCCTGCATACAAAGCCCAGCTAATCAGGGTTAAACCAACAGTGAAGGAAATCAGAGTGTGGTCTGAGGGGGCCATGGAGAAACTCAAAGACTGTTTTGAATGCTCTGACTGGAACCACCCGGGCAAAGCAATGACCCTGGATGAATGGCAAGGTTTGGAAATCGCTAAAAGCACGGAACTCAGCTTTCAAGTCTGGTGATAAGAGTGGCTCTGAGGACAGCAGAGCCAACTTGAACTGTGCCATCAGAGCAGCAAAGCAGAAACACAGCCAGAAGATCCAGGATCTCTTCCATGATGCCAGCAACACCAGGAGGATGTGGAAAGGCATACGGCGATCACAGACTACAACTCATGATATCTTACACCCCCACCACTGTGATAACACCAACAGTGAGACATGCACCTAGCCTGACGTAGTCCGACTCAATTCTAGTCAGAATGAGTCTGATGCTGCTCCATAGAGCTGTGATTATGGGGCGTGTTTTGAGCGAACCAGGAAAAAAATGCCTCTGCACTCAATTGGATAGACCTACAACCAATAAGAGCACGGAGTCGCGGTGACGTATGTTAAGCGATGCATAGTTGTTATCAACAAAAATCAAAGCGTGCAGTTTCACGCCTAGAATAAGAAGATGAGACTTGATCGCGTTTCTCTGTTCCTCTTTTAAAATTAATTTGCTGTCGATATCTTCTAGAACAGACCTAATAGCAGAATCTACTCACCCAAACTCTCCAGCGGCAGCCATTATTGTTGTCACCCAAAGCGCCTTGGTCACGTGGTTGATTACGTTACTCTTGATCATCTGTCCATCATCGTATAAAGCCCCGCCCTGACAATTTGATTGGATCGCCTGACAGTGGGCTTTAATACTCGCGACTACTATGGAGCAGAGCCAGACCGAACTTCCCGAACTCAAACCTTGTGGGGCGGACTAAGTTCGGACTGGCACCCAGGCTAACATGCACCTGCCAACAGGTGAAATTTTAACACAAACTTCATTTAAAATGGAAATGAAATCTGGAGCAGATTATAATTTAGCTTCCTGTGGGGACAGCCTTGACTAGAACACATTCTGCTTTGAGCAGCCTTTAGCTTAATCCTGTTCAGATTGTCCATAAAATTCGATTTCTGTGAGTTTCTTTCATAACTACTATAAATATCCCTAACTAGGTATTTTTCCTGCAGGTGTTCAGTTTGTGAACTTCTGCCTATGGTCCATATGAACAAAGAACCCCAGGATGATGAAGGAATGTCTTTTTTTCTCATTGCATCACTCTACATTTTAGAACTTGTTATATATCTTGGATGGAGCATGAGATCGATAGACGGATCAGTGAGTCGTCGGCAGTGATGCAGTTGTTGTATCGGACTGTCATGGTGAAGAGGGAGTGATTTACCGATCGATCTACGTTCCCACCCTCACCTGTGGTCATGAGATCTGGGTAATGACCGAGAGGACAAGATCGCAAAAACAAGGGGTCGAAATGAGTGATGGAGAGCATTCATTAAATATAATTCAGTTCAAGACATGGAGACATTTCTGTAATCTTCTGTGCAGCACATTCTAATCTGTCCTGAAATACGAATAAAGTTTGACCTTCTTACCTGGACGTAGTGACAGAGTGAGGACAGGAACCTTTTTCCCGTTGCTCTGCTCTGTTTTACCAGTTGATTCCTCTACTTGTTCCTGCTCTTTGACCTACAGTGATTACAACATCGTTACACCCTTTTGTTCCTTGTAGTTGTTCTTTTAACTGTAATGTGTAGAAGCTTAAATGAATTCACCTCTTGGTTGCAGTCATTGCTTGGTTCTTCTTCTTGCTGTTTGACTGCTGTGGTGGAGGAGGACCGTAGGGTGGCCACTGAAGGTGAGGACACTGGTATCTGCATATTCACATTTCTTTCCGGACTCCCCTGTAAGCTCCTCTCACATTGTAAGGTGATGGGACTATCATCATTTGCAGGTTGGTAAGTTGTAGGCTTTGCTCGATCGGAGAGGTCCAGAGGCCCATCACAGCCGTCTCTAAGCTCTTCTCCAGACCCTTTCTGAACCTTGGGAGGTGGACTTTCCTTTTTCTCAGGAGGTTTTGCTTCATTCTCAGCATTATTTGGCATCCTGAATGTGAACACCACTGTTGGTTCTTTAGGGGCCTGAGGAACGATCTGCTTTTGCCACAGAGAACCAAAACCAGGCCGTCTGGTGGTGGATGGAGAGATTGGGGCAACCAAGTTAGGATAACGTTGCAGATGAACCCTACTGGGGGAAGTTTGGGATGGTTGGTTGGAACCGGCTGCTGCAGCCACAGACAGCCAGTCAGCGCATTCTGGAAGGGACCAGGGCATAGGAACGGGGTTTCTCTTTATGGGTTTGGGATGGTAGGGGATAGGAGCATGGACAACCGGCTTGCTTGGTTTCACCTCTACACTTGGGGAGGAGGAGGGCTTCTTCGGATAAGGTGGGGGAGGGATGGAAGAATGCTGTCCAGGTGTTTCAACTCTAAAAAAAAGAAGAAAGAAAAGTGCTTCATGTTTAATACTAAAAAGAAGTGTTGGAAGATTTACTTTTTTTACAAAATGCAAAAAGAAAAGGAAAACCAAACAAATCAGATGAGTGGATTGAGACTGTTTCACTGCTTTGAGTAATCTAAGCCTTGCTTCGTCAAAGGACTGAATGTTTTAGCACTGACAGCTATTCTTTTCAGAGTTTATGATTTGCCTCACCCCCCCTGAACTGCCACTTTAATGTGGTGGTGGTGGGGGGGGTTCATGCCTTGACGATCTCAAAGGCTATGTTTTCAGGGGCTTAAATGCCCCTGCTAGGGTCCCCCAATGCAAAAAGGCTCGGGGTGACTGGTCAGACTCAGACAAAACTCCCCATGAAGACAAACAAATGGAGGATTGTGACGTTGCCTGGTACAGCAGAGCCAGGACCTCATCCTGGGGCCAGGCCTGGGGTTGGGGTACATTGCGAGCACCTGGTGGTCTGGTTCTTTGGCCTATGGTACAGAGTTCCAGGCCTTCTCAGCGTCCCTGGAGAAGGGGGGATTGGGTCTGTTGGGGGACTTCAACACCCATGTGGGAAACAACCAATGGTGTAAACATCGGTAAGCAGAGACAGCATTTGTATATGGGCGCAAAACCTCTTAGGGGCCCCATCACTGACATCTGGTAGGCCCTAGGGGTGGAACGGTTCACAAAATCCACGGTTCGGTTCACGGTTTTGTGGTCACGGTTTTCGGTTCGCTATACGTTGATTGTTAGGAAAATCTATTATGTCTTGTATAGTCAAGTCAAAACTGAAAGAAAAAAGCAGTCTGACATTTGCTACATCATTGTGACAGTCTTTGGTTAAAAGTAGGTGAGATTCTGGCATTGCAAGAGAGGAGACAGTGCTAGTTCCAACATGTGCTTCATTTATTTGGCAAACAATCTTTAACAAAGAAGCATAGGCTCTATCAAAACTAGACTTAAGGCCCTTTGTTTGAAATTAACTCAAGATAAAATGACATGTTTCAATTCCCTGATTATCAAAACTCAGTTTGTTCTGCAGTGTTTGAAATGCAATCCAACAAATAAGGCTGGATTTCTTATCAAACTTGAAGTGCCACTGTGTTATCTAAAATAACAAAATAAATAATCCGGTAAATATTATAATCATCAATATATCCGCAGGTGAGCTGACATGTTAGCCGTGTTGCTTTTAGCATAAACAACACAATGCTTGCACACTGTTGCACTTTTATCCCCAGCTTTCTTCCCGCCGTCATCGTAGGTCACTCTAAATGCAAAGTGGTCCCATACAGCAGACCTATAAAGTGTTGCTGGCGCGCGTCTTCCAACTCCTGTTCTTTCCCACTCGCCATACCCACAACAATTCTACACAACAACTGATTTTTTTCCCTGCTACACCCCGGCTACGCTGCTTCGCTTCTTCTTCTTCTTGTTTGCTACTGGCGGTTGGCTTTGGTCGCAGTACCGCCACCTTCTGCTCTGGAGTGTAAACGCTTCAGCCTATGAGAAAAGGAGCAGCGCATGAACCGAACGAAACACACGCGAACCGAGACAGTCGAACCCCGATGTTTGAACGGTTTTTATAAACCGCTCCATCCCTAGCAGGCACCCTACACAACTGTGGACGAGGACGTCTCTTTGCAGATGTAATGGTGCTTAAAAATTCCTCTTAAACCCACCTGATATTAGAAAGGCTGACCGGAACGTATTTCTACCGCAACACATGCCAGATTTCAACATGATGGTGAGCCGTTTAAACACGACACCAATAGCAAAGCAGACTGCGGGACTTTTAATTAATTACTATGTTAATAACCGTATAGTTCATTAGACGGTTGGTTAGAAATACACTCATATAATATGTTTAAAACCGCAATAAAGATCTTAAAAGAAAGATGTATTTGAGTATATTATTTTTTACACCACGACTTGGAATTATGGGTAATCCAGAGCTCAGATTAAACCATAAAGCTTTACGTACAATGTGTTAGAGATGATGGATACCAAAAAGAGGTAATTAAGTGGATTCCAGAAAAGAAAAAGGAAAGAAGAGCTGCTGGAAGAACGAAAAAAACTTCCCAAAATAAACACGAGGAGGACGTTGCTGCTACAGTGAGTAAAGATGGCGACCAGGAGATCAATGGAGAGAGCGCGGAGGAGAGGGGGGGCTGTGAAGCTCCTAAATATGCGAGGAGGTGTTTCTTTTAATGGGAGTGAGAGCGTGCAGACAGTACAATAATTCGCGTGCATTGGCGGGAGTGGCGGCCTAGTGGTTAGGGCATAAGGCTCTGAATCCTGAGATTGGGAGTTTGATTCCCCCACTCCCCACTCTGGGTCCCTAAAGCAAGACCCTTAACCCCACACTGCTCCCTGGACGCCGCACGATGGCAGCCCACTGCTCCCCAAAGGGATGGGTTAAATGCAGAGATAAATTTCTCCAATGTGAGATCAATAATGTTCAATTTATTTATTTATCAGGTGCATATTAGAACTACTTCAGGGGGGTGGTATGTCCTTGGCAGATTTCTTAAAAAACAAAGTTAACAAGCCTAGTTAACAATTATATTTAGGTTTATATAGTAAATAATGTCAGTGCCAGTATCAGCATTAGTGCCTCTAAGGTTATGTTGGACCAAAAAATGTGTTTCTTTCACTCCGAGTTTTTTTCATGAGATTCTTATAGAAGAACTTTTGATATTTTTCTTAATTTATTCAGGCAAGTTGCCGTTTCTTGTCATTACACTGACATTATTAACTGAAAATCTCCATATTTTTTTAATGTTACAAAGATAATAAGGTCTTATCCTGGATTCCAATAACACTATTGCCTGGAGACGTAGATTTTCAAAGTATTTCACTGAGTTCTCTATCAATGGTTAACACCCGACGAATCAATCAATGCCACATGTACCATCCTGGGTCCAACTAAACTATTCTAATCTCATGCCAGCATTGGATCAGAACCTGGTTGTTTCTGTTTGTTTCAAAAGCAGCCATTGGCATTATTTTCATAAATCGTTCTACTGCCACTCTTCTTATTTTTTTCTCCTTAGAGGACGTTATATTCAGAGGGGTCAAGTAACAAAGTACAAATACTTCAATACTTCATACTGTACTTAAAGCTACAGTGTGTAACTTTTAGCTTGACATCTAGCGGTCAGACTGCAGACGCTAGCAACATGAACATCTTCCCCACGGCTTCCTTCCTCCCCAACAGTGCGGCGTTCGTTACGGGACAAAATGTCTTCCACGGCGTCGCATCACATACCTTCTCTCAAGTGATGAGGTTTTTTTTTATAGATAAGGGTAATACTACCATCTATTGTTCAGTACCGTCTCAGTTCATCTCTCTCAACTTGCGTAATGGGCGATCTCGCAGTAGCCAGGCGTCTACTTAGTGCTAGTTTGTTGGCTCTGCGGCTGCCGTAGCAAAGATGTCTACCTCCATGGCTGCGAGAGACCACAGCTCTATGTAATTATAATAATGGCGAATTCTAAGGCATAAATATTATAGTAGTTAAAGGCTGAGCTGTGGGTATTGATATAAATAACATAGTTATGTATAATATATTACATTTCTGACTGTATCCTCTGATATTACACACTGTAGCTTTAAGTACACTTTAGGTATCTATACTTTTACTCCATTACTTATTTTCTTCCTACGCTTCTGACTTCTACTCATTACATTTTCACACCAGTATCTGTACTTTCTATTCCTTACATTTTTTAAACAAACTTTACTCGTTACTCTTGGCTTCGGTTTAATGTTTCTAAATCTTTATTTCCCGTCACTGTGCTCCATCCAATGCAGATCATTGGCTCCACCCACATCTAGTGAAAACTAGTGTGCTTGGATGAGTCATAGAACGCAAACACTCATTGGTTAGCTAAAATCATCAGAAGCAAGCAGGTGTTCTTCAAACTGCTAGCGTGAATTGTCTATGCCATGCTACAATGATGGATTCAGAAAAAGATGTTGAAATAATGTCTGAAAAGGTCGGACAGCACAGCAGGCGGAGAGTCGTAGGCAGGAGACCAACAAGACCTCCCTCATCATGCGACCCTATCTCCAGAGAATTTATAGAAATAATTAGAAGAATTGAGCTTTTCAGTTCATATGGCGGCATCTGGCTGTTTTTTTTTTTAAAAGGTTACTTTTATATTTTTATACTTTCGGTAGTAGTTTTTGGAGCAAATACTTTTCACTTTTACTTGAGTAAAGAGGTCAAGCTGGTACTTCAACTTTTAACCAGAGTGTTTTAAACTGCAGTATCTATATACTTCTACTGAAGTAACAAAGGTCTGAAATTTTGACACCACTGGTTTTATATTATATTATATATTTTACCTGCCCTCTGCGGGTCGAGCCGTCATGTGTTCCATCTTCCAGGACGATGCTGCGTGAGGCTTGTATACTTCCTGTGTGAGACATGAATCATTTTAATTTAGTGACACAAATATATAATAATACATGAAAATAGCAGCATTTCTGATAACTTTGCTAATTTAAAAGCATTTATCCAGCTGGGGGTCAAATGAGCCACTGTTAACAGTTTAAACCCTTTTTTTTATTTCTATGTTCTCTTTATAGTAACTATTAGTGATCAGTGTTTTACCTGAAGTGAAAAAAATCTAACTGGACAAGGGCACAATTTGTTTAACCATATAAAACAATTCAAAGTATTTTTGCAGTTCAGAAGTATTTATTTATTAGACAGTGATTTATATTTTCTTTTAGCTAGCAAGGACTAATAGGTTTCTATTGAGCCTCAGGGAAAAAAAAGAAGAAAACATGCTTAAAAGTTTAATAAAACCTCCAGGCAGAGAAGAGATAAATACTTTAAAAACTTACAAAACTGCCTCGGTTTGTGTTTTTTAACGGCCTGCATTCGGTTTCTGTTAAAAAAAAAAAGCAGAATGAATTAAACAGGCTTTAAACAAAGAGTTTCTGTGCCTTCAGCTCCTCCTCACCCTCAGCTCTGTGGTTGGCTTCCGTTTTTACCCCAACGTCTCCATCTGCTGGCTGGCTGCTGGGCCTGCTCCTGAGGGCCACGGCTCCTGAGGGCGAGAGCTCAGGAGACAGCTTTGGTTTGACGTCCATGGAGCTGCTGCTGTTCATGGAGAGTTCGCTGCGACTTCTGTTTCACACAAAGACACAATGAAGGCAGCAATGAACGGACGGAAAGGATGAAACTCTGGATATTAAACAGAAATCAACACAGTTTAGGTCAATTTATCGCAAATAAAGGCACATTGTCTAAAGTGGGGATGCACGATAATCGGCCCCCATCGATTATCGGCCTTAAAATCCGTGAATATCGGATATGCGGCCACCCTACCTCCGATATTTAACCCGATATTTGTTCAGCTTCTGAGTTTTTAAAGTCTAAAAAAAAAAATAAATACTAGTTATTTATTTATTTCCTCAAAAACTTCTTTTTTTACAGACTTAAAAACTTCTAAAGACGAGGAAAAAATATTGATCCATTAAAATATCCCAATATCTTCAAATACCTTTGATATATTTGCCATTTAAAAACACCATATCAATCTCTTTTGCTAATGAAGGCGTATTTGCTATAATATAAATACGTTACATGCTACTGAAATCTCCCGAAAATTCACCAAATGTTGCCATATTTTTATATGTTGATATATTATTGTATGATGGAGTATTATTTTACTAACAAAATCTCACAAAAATTTGCAAAAATATCACGAGTTTGTAACAGAGCGATGAGAATTTCACCAGATTTTTGAAGAGAAAATATAGATCGATACCGCGTTTTTAAAATCTATTTGATATCAGCATATGAAATATATTTGGGAACATTATTTTCAAAGTGTCAGAAATGGATAACAAAACAGCTATTTTCAATGACTACTTGTTTTTGTCCAGCTTTTTACTGCTCAGTATGTCGATAGGTACCATAAAATACATGAGTTTTAAAATATAAGCATATCGGATATGCGGCCAAAATCCCAATATCGTGCATCCCTAGTCTAAAGGGGCTTTATAAAAAGAAAAACTGATTGGTTGGTTGATCAATTTGCTGATATGAAGTTTATTGATTGGACTGTCCTCAGAGGACAGATTAGTTTTTTCTATTTACATTGAAGTCAAAGGGTAACACTTTAAAATGAAATTAGGGGCGTGACAAAAAAACTACATCAAAATAATCTTAGGTGACATTTAGTTTCAATTCTATTCAGTCTATTTCTATAGCTCTAATTCACATCATGTCATCTCTCAGGTCACTTTCCAGTTCACCAGATCATCCAGTCAGATTGATTGATTCGTTTTCTATCTAAGAAAACCAGCTGATTGCGTCGCCGACTCATTGTTGACTCTTCAGCAATCCCTCACACTAAGCATGCTTGTAGCGACGGTGGAAAGGAAAACTCCCTTTTAACAGGGAAGAAACCTCCAGCAGAATTCCGGAAGCCAGTGGCCATCTGCTGAGGCCACTGGGGTTCAAGGAGACAGAAGCAGACATAAGCATAGATACAAAAAGGCAACTGTCAGCCAGCTCACAGCAGAAGGCCCGTCCGGCACAGTGAAGATAAACTAAAGTTTTAGTAAGTTGAGTCGCTCCAGGTTGGAGGTTCTGTTTTTCACAGGAAATGACCTCTGGAGATAATATCTGTTGGAAAATAAATTATGAATTAAAGCCAAAGGAGATTTGAACGGATCCAAAAGATCCAACTTTGAACACAAATTGGAGATGATTTTATGTTCAACTTAATCAAATTTGATTGACAAGTATCTTTTTATCACCAGTTGAAATTTTGGTTTTGTGCCTAACTTTTAAACTATTTTTATTGAATGTTTTACTGATTAATGCTTAATTCATTAAATCACGGCGAACGTAATAGTTTTAGTTATAAATAATGATCCATTGATTACTACTGCTGATCGGACTTTTCCTTTAAACACACAGAGTCATCTAAACATTTAGATTTCTCAGTTAAATGCAGTTCCTGAGCAAAGCAAGGTTTGGCTTTCAGTCCCCAGATGACTGTGCTGCTGAGGTCTGCTCAGGTCTTCCAAGGCAAACAGGTTCTGGGTGACGATAAGACAAAGATCCGTTCAGAGAAGACCAGCTTTACACCTTCTGCTTCAGGCTAAATGGGAGTTTGCTCTATATATGTTTTTCTATCCCTAATAGTAACCAGTGGGGGGCACTCTAGGAAAACGGGTTTAGGAGCCCATTAGGGCCCTTCAGGGACATCCAGAAAAAGAAGTTTCTTCTCTTGCAGTCAGTTTAAGGTAAATTTGTCAACTCAGCACATGTCAAAGATCTTGTCCTAAATGAAGCGTGGTGTTTATATCAGTCAGTTTATGGGATTTATTTGGTCATATAAGTGATATGGATCAGAAAAGGCCACCACACTATTTATAGTGCATACAATATTTCCATTCATGTGTGACTGACTCATTTTTACTCCAGCCAGCGCTTTAATCCAATAATTAGAGCCATGGAAACAAAGCAGTGCTGCTAATGAATGGAGCATAGGAATGGCATGCATCAATGAAAAAAACAACAACTAGGCAGCAAAGCCCAGCTAACTATAGATTAGCATAGTTGGAAACTTAAAGTCGACCATTTTCCCAGCTTTAACTGCCTCTGTCTTCCTAACTTATTTGCATAATGCTCTGCCTGTTCATAGATAATCCCAGATGGTTCAGCCGTCCTCAAAGCTGTCCATCTTTACAGCGTTACTGAAGCTACTGCTCTCGTTAAAAACCTCAATAGCAGCAATCACTTAATTAGTTATAGCTAAGCTATTCAGAGGTTTATTGTGAGAATATCGGCACGAGTGCTGGCCTAATCCACAACTCTGCTCAGCTCTGCCCTGCCTGCTATTAACGCTGTTTCCACCTGTCTCTACCTATACTGTATATACGGAAGAGGATTAGGACCACTGACAAGAAAAAAGTAAACTGATTTTTAAATTTTATTTCAGTTTAACATGGGAAAAAAGTCAGAATTCTGAGAAAAAAGTCAGAACTCTGACTTTTTCTCAGAATTCTGCTTTAACTGCCTCTTTTCCCAGAATTTAGACTTTTCCTCCAGAATTCTGACTTTTCTCAGAATTCTGACTTTTTACTCAGAATTCTGACTTCAATCTCAGAATTCTGACTTCAATCTCAAGAATTCTGAGATTAAAGTCAGAATTCTGACTTTTTTCAATTCCATACTTATACTGAAATAAAATAAAAAATCAGTTAACTTTTTTTTTTCAGTGGCCCTAATCCGTATATATACTTATCTGCTCACTCCTAGCTCCACATTTAGCCCATTCTCTTTAATGAAGTCTGTTGTATTATTTTTAAAAAGGGCACTCCATTAGTAAAATCACTTGATTGAATGCTTGCTCAAATCTTTGGGAATGATTTAGAACATTTTTCTGAAGTTTTCCATTTCTCAGTAAGTGCTAGCCTCTGTCCTCTATCTTGGTGTTAATAACACGATGCTAACAGATGTTTTCATCAGATGTAACGCTGATGGTTAAGACCAAAGGCAGCTGGCCAGTAGAGGGCGGTAGGGCGCCACCCCAGGCACCCAATGACACTGATTAAGACATAAAAGAAAAAACAAATAAAATGAAATTCTAAGATTAAAATATTTCAAAATATTTTATTATATTTTTTTAGATAAATGTGCAAGATAAAAATTTAATCTTTAATGACGAGTAAAGCTGTTTCGATCGTCGTCGGATTGGCGACGTATTTCCGCAAATCTTTGCCCATAGACTCCACAGCGCTGACGGCACAGTCGTCTGTTAGAAAGAGCTTCTGATTGACAGGTTTATAGAATTATTTAGCTCCAAGGCTAGGCTAACTGCATGCAGCGAGGCTAACTGCATGCAGCGAAGCTAACTGGATGCAGCGAGGCTAACTGCATGCAGCGAGGCTAACTGCATGCAGCGCAGGCTAACTGGATGCAGCGAGGCTAACTGGATGCAGCGAAGCTAACTGCATGCAGCGAAGCTAACTGGATGCAGCGAGGCTAACTGCATGCAGCGAGGCTAACTGGATGCAGCGAGGCTAACTACATGCAGCGAGGCTAACTGCCTGCAGCGAGGCTAACTGCATGCAGCGAGGCTAACTGCATGCAGCGAAGGCTTAACTGCATGCAGCGAGGCTAACTGCATGCAGCTTTAAGCTAACTGCATGCAGCGAAGCTAACTGCATGCAGCGAAGCTAACTGCATGCAGCGAGGCTAAGGCTTTATCCTGCTTTCCCTGCCTCCTTTTTCAAACGTCAGGATCTGAGCCAGCATGGATAGAGACAGCTAGAACTGATTTAAAGCACTTTATAGAACATTTTAGAATGTTGTTTATACATTTGATGGGTTTTTGGTATTCATTTATTTTAAAGTTATAGCGCCGCCTGGAGGAAACTCCACCATCAGCTGCTGGTAATAATACAACCTCGCTAAGAATGGAAATGAAACCTTTAAATTAAACATCCAGGAGAAATAATTACCTTAATTTCTGCAATTAATAATAAGAACTGCAGCCATAGAAAGCTGTTGATAGTAAAGTGGATTTTTAATCAGTTCTCATCATTTTTAGCTGCTGTTTGTGGATTTACCTTTAACCCGGTAGTATCCTCAGCAGTTTTATTATCATGTGCCCCTATATGAATATCAATGATGAAAATGATTGACTGTTAATTAAACTGATATGGTTTAAATAGATTTATTTTAACCTGTTTGTTGATTTATTAAAGTATTTCTGTAGGTGTTTTTAGACCGATCGACTTTCTCATCTCCTTCTCTTTTTCTCAGACCCAAGATGAACAAATCTAAGGTATAGTGACTCAACAACAGACATGCTGCAACATGAGCTGCAAAAAAATGACGTAAATGAAGATGGAGCCAGGTGCAGGTCTGGCATGCCCACCAGCCTTACTCTCTGATCCAAAAACAGTTCAGGTTTTAGCTCTCTGTTCTTACATGCAGGCAAAAACGGAATGGTTCAGATAAAGCATTCTTTTTTGACTCACCAGCCCTTTTTGTTGGACAGTTCTTTGAGTTTCGCCTGCAAAGCTGAAAAAAAAAGAAACATATGTAATGACAAGGAGAGGTGTAAAAAAAACCTTGATCCTTAGTCCTTACCTTCCACTTCTCGCTCATGAGCATCCTGCAGCTTGAGCAGGAGGTCTTTAAAGTTCTCCATTTCTCCAGCAGTCACAGCTGAACTGAGAAAGACATGAGCTTTTCGTTAACGATTATAAATTAACTTAATTTTCCTTTTTGGACAATTGCATTTGCTCTAGCAGCGCCACACCCATAATCTAATGTTACGAAATGCTAAAAGTTGTGAAGACTTAAAAACATTTAAAACCAGAACGTTATAGCCTGAGGCCTGTTTGTGCGAGTCTGAGAACAAGAAGCGCGGTTCTCTTTGCTTTTCTAATGAGGAAGCAATTTTTTTGTAATATCGAGGAAAACTCGTTAGACTGGACCTGCCAGGTGTGGTTCTGCAGTTTATGCTTCAAAGCCATGAAGACTTTGTGTGCTTACACTGTAAAAAGATTCCCATCTCAAAGCACAGCATGCAGGAACAGATCATTTCAAGAAACTTTGCACTCAGTCACCAGCAGATTCAACATACTTAGTAAAGTTTACAGTTTCACTGTGGATGGATTTACAGACAGTTCTTCTTAACGGTGCTTTGGGGGAAAGTGATCCTACATCTGCAACATTTTCAGAATATCCTAATATCAATGTAAAAACATGAGGAAAAACTCAAGAGGGGTCTGGCTGCAAGCCTGCACTGCCAGGACCGGAAGATAATTCCAGACGTTTTATTCCAAGCCTTCAGGAATAGCGTATAGTGCATTGTGTCTGTGCTGGCGGATATTATTAGTAATTTTATTTCCCCACCTGAACACTGGAAAAACAATCTAGAAATAAGTAAAACATTCTTAAATTAAGTGTATTTATCCTTAATTTGAGTAGGTAAATGAGATGATTTGCCAATGCAATGAGTATTTTAACCCTTAAAATAGGATAATTAGATAAAATGCACTTGAAATAAGACAATGCAACTGTGTTTTCTTATTTTAAATGTAAATTGTCTTGTTCTATTGGCAAAAGGTCTCTTTTACCTTCTCAATTGGAGAACAAATGCACTTACTTTAAGAAAAAAGGACTTATCTAGATTTAGATTTTTTCCAGTGAAGACCAAGAAAACCATAATTTATAAGCCATAAACTATAATTCAGGATGCGTTTGACACCAGGTAAGCTGCCGCCTTAACGTGGAGGGGTTGTTTGAGTGCCGGATGATTCTACGAGCTGAGTTGCCCGAGGCGTTATGTCCCTGGTAAGGTCTCACTACCAGGGACATAACGGAATGGGTCAGACTAAAGGTCTGGTTATCCTCCTGCAGCTGTGTGTCGCAGTGAGCTTCTCATAGATATTTTTGATTTCTGCCCAATATTGAAGCGTGGTCTGCGCTATGTTATTCCACGCCACAATGCAACAGGGACAATGAGGAACTAGCGAGTTGGTCTAGATTTGGCCGAGGCGGTGAGGAAGTGGGGGCAAGTTTGTGTGACAACGGAGGAACATAAGGGCCAAAAAGAGCAGGGATCCAGGTGGAAAAAGGGTCCCAGCGTTTTTCCACCAGCTGGTCCATCTTCACCAGTTCTTTTCCGCAATGGCGGTCATACAAACAAAACAATCCGGTAAGGAACCAGACAGGAAATACGCATAGTGTAGAGCGGATGGAGATTTGACCAATCAGAGGCCTTCTGTTTGCAGCATTGTTATTGCTATCAACTACAATTTTGGGGAGGTGCAGCACAGTGTCTGCGGCAGGGGTGGGGGCACATTTGCGTTCACTGCGACACACACTCAGGAAACCTGGTTTCCGAGTATAAACCAGCCTTAAGAGCAGCTTGGAATACCCTTATGGAAAGAGTAAAATCAAAGACCGTGACGTTGTCCGGTGTGACGCAGACAGGGCCTCACCCTGGAACCAGGCCTGGGGTTGGGGCTCGAGTGTGAACGCCTGGTAGCCAGACCTTTGTCCATCGGGCAAATCCAGGCCCAGCCCGAACGGACGACGTGGTCCCGCCATCCTGTGGAACCGCCGCCCACAGAGGGATCCGTACACACACAGCTTTTGGCTGTAGTGACGTAGAAAGTGATCTCGCTGGGTGGGGGAGGAGCAAGAGCTTGTGTGGGAGGCTGAGAGCTACTAGCCGGATATAGTCAGCCTTACCCGCTTTCTTCCTGCTGAAAACGACCTCATGATTCCTGATCGGGAGGTGGTCGTGGGAGGCTGATCACACCTCGTTACCGCCTATACACTACACGATCGGGCTGAAAGTTGGGCCAATCGAAAAATTCTCGCTCGACTGGAAAATCGTCCCTAAAAGGGCAAAAAAAAAAAAAGGGGGGCAGCTGCTTTGCTAGTGGCTGCATCAAGTCTTTTTTACCGCTTTCATCTGAGCCCCTGCAGACTCAGAGGAATTCTATCAAAGAGCAAAAACATGCTATGGAGACCTCGTTGCTAATATTTAGTTATTTTCAAATGTAGGATAATATGGGACTTTTAAAGTAAACGGAACAGTTTATTTCATTGATGCTCCTTTTTTTCATGACAATAACGAAAACTGATGAGCTAAGCATGGATCTTTGATGGTAAAAATATGAGACGACCAGCTAAAAAATTAGCTGGTCGTCAGTCAGACATTTAAAATGCATCTATTAGACAAGCTAAGCAGTATCTTGCTTGGTCATGCCGCCCACCTGCCATGCAGCGCTGCACATTCTGCATGACCACAGATGGATCATGGCAGCAGCGGCAGGGTCTGAGAACCCGGAATGATCCGGTACGGCGCGCTGAACTCTGACTAACTCTGATCTTCCAGCTGTGCAGAAATGCGTCTTTGTGTGGCTTGGCTCAGAGTTTGCACTTTACGCTTCACTCTGATGGTTCGCTCTCAGCAGTGCGGCTCTTCCTGCTCTCGCTACTTAATAAACTAGATGTGGCTGATCATCCTCTGCCAAGCGTAAAAAATTCTAACTATCAAGATTTTATTTCTTCCAGCTCACAAGAGGTGATGCTAAACTTCTTTAATTTCCACCAAAAGGAATCCCTAAATTATATCCAAAGAAAATATTTTATTGCATTCTGTTTATGTTTGGATAAAGCTCCAGATTTTTCTCGTTTTTATTTATTTAAATATTATTTAAATGTTTCCTTGTACTGTCATTAAATATTTTTCTCTGTTTCCTTTAAATATTTCAATACTTTAGTTGTTCATTCAGTTTAGTTGTGGGTTGCCATGGCATTACAAAGCAATTATGCAGGTACTCTATTTTTTTTATTTTTATATCCAAACCTTGTGAATTTAAATCTACTTTGACCCCTGAGCAGCAGTAACCGAGGGGGGGATTGAAGAAAGAAAGCCAAAATTGCCAAAGTAGAAAGAAGAATGTTTTTGTTCTTCAGTATTTTGGAGCAAAGAAGATTTTATTGATCTGTGTTTAATGCATAATTCATAGTAGATCAGGAAGTTTTTGCTTTGGGATCAAACCTTGGATGTCTAAAATCATTCCTTTATTTGACATTTTGTTAGCTGTCTTTTATATTAACTAATAGGATGTGTTTAACTAGATCTGCTATTTTCACAACTTTTGTGAGACACTTTTTGTATAAAGTAGGGCATTAATTCATAAAAAGTTTTCTGCCCAACGGCAATATGATGAACTGCACTGCAGCATTCTATGGCCAGCTATTGTCAGTGTTGGGCACGTTACTTTGAAAAAGTAATTATAGTTACTAGTTACTTCTCCCAAAAAGTAACTGAGTTACGCCACAATAAAAGTATCTAGTTACTAGTAAAAGTAACTATTGCGTTACTTTTGCAAGTGTATGAAATGAATAACTGGGGATGTCTAATTCTGAAATCCTGTGTTTGGGTTGTTATAGATACTGCAACATGTAGCTATATCTATCTATCTATTCCATCCATCCATCTTTCTCCCTTTCTCCATATAGGCTAATGATCGTTCACTCTCTCCTCGTAGTTCCCCTGTGGCGCAAGCACAGGGCGGCTGTTGCACGCCTTTAGCTAGCATGCGCGTTTTCTGTCGCTTGCGCGGTGAATCGTGCCGCCTGCACTATGCGGAGATGCAGGGGAAACCGTATCTGATGGGGAAACGAAGCTCGACGTAACACCGATATTTCAATCTGGAAAACGCTGTTTTGCTGCTGGAGTCCTCCTGACTCTCCATCCTCCCCTCTCTCATGACGAAGGCGCGCCACGAGTCCTATCATGAAAAAAGGTTCATTGTGCGACCTGAGTAACGTGCAGTAACGGGGTGTCGGCAATTGTAACTGCATTATAGTTACAGTAAGAGTAATCATTTTGATCGTAGCGCCGTTAGTAACGCCGTTACGTTCAACGCCGTTACTCCCCATCACTGGCTATTGTAGTATCTAGGCTAGAGCTTTCAGTCTGGGAAAGCCGGCCCCACACTGTGATTTTTTGCCCTGTTTGGGCTGATTCTCCAGTTGTGCAAGAATTTTTCGATGGGACCGACTTTCAGCCTGATGGTGCGTCATGTAGCATACAGGGGGGTAACGAGGGGCGATCAGCCTCTAACGACCACCTCCCCATCAGGTTTAGCTTCTGGATGGACGAGTTAGAGCAGCGCCATCTTACTGCGGAGCGCAGTCCCACGACGTACGGTGTGGGCAGGTAGATCACATCAGAGTGTTGGACCACACCATGTGAGAACAAACGTGAGCTGTGGACTTTTTAACCCTTCGGTTTCGTCATACAGTGGGAGGGAGGTGAGTGACAAGAGGTGGGCGACAATTTTTAATCAATAAGATACCAAGTAATTACAGCGTCAGTATTGCCAATATTGATACGATCCCGATGCTTTTTACATTTAAACTTGATGGATCATGGAACTGTTGACATTTCTGTGTTGTTGTGATTTTTTCATTTTATTGTTACAATTGAATAATAATAGTATGTTCTGTTCATAGTGTTTTTTTCCTAATCTACCGCTTATATAATCTCTTTCAATCCTTATGTAACTCATGTATTTCAGAGTTGGGTCCACTAACATGTGACGTATAAAGTTTACTTTGAACGTTAATATGAAGATGATCAGTCTTATCTACCTGGATATTCTCTGGAGGTCTGAAACATCAGTGACGTCTGTCTGAGGGTCGAGGGTCTGTTGGGGCAATGAGCGAAGTTTGGTTTCCTCTCCCCGTTTCTATAGCGCTGCTTTTTCTTGCTCGTGGTTTTTTATGTGCTTATATAAACTTGTTGTGTTTCCACAGAATTTAAACGGCTTTTTACAAACCATACAGCTCGTTTCATTTACGGCATTAAAATAAAGCCAAACGGCGCTTTGTTCCCTCTTCTGCGTCTTTTTCTGCTCCAGTCTGAGGAACAGTGCGGTTGTTTAAGTGTCGAGTGGAGAAAGAGCTGAGTGGGCGGGGCCAGTGACGAGAGGTGAGGGGGGAGCAGCAAAGTGCTGTTACACAGATGGGGAGATTGGTGAATCTGCTGCAGTTAGTGCGTGCAGGAGAGAATAAATAGCATTGATCTTGTTAAACAAATATGGTTCAATATCAATACCAGCGCCGGTATCGATAGTATTGATCCTAGAAACAATACGCCTACCTCTAGTGTTGATGTCCGAACGTTGCGTTCAATGTATCACGATCAGAGCCAAGGTGAATTTTAACGCAGTTCTCTTGCCGAGTCAGCGCACCCGGGTAGACATGGGTCAGTGAGCTGTTCCCACTGCCACCAAAAGCCCATTTTTATCGGGTTTTAACGGCTTTTTCTGTCAGTGGAAAGGTATATGTGTTAATTTTAATCTATTCTGTTGGAGAACGTAGAGGAACCGTGGCTAACTGCTAATGTTGCTAATGCTACATCCACAACAACATGCATACACACATGTTAAATTCTCATGAAAACGAGCTCAAAGTATTTTTTTCCTAAAAATCATTAAACGTGAATTTAAAGAGAATTTCAGAGGTAAAACACTGTTAACACTGTTAAAAAGGTCTAACAGTTATTGATACTCGAACTTAAATTTAGATCAGCGCTAATATTCAGCATTTTGATTAGTGGAGTTTCAGCTCTCCTTTGCATGTCAGGATATGTTGGAAAAGAGGCAGATCAGTTGAGCAGAGCAAGAAAAGACCTGTCTGCCTCAGGTTGCTGGTTCTGCTATCCCAGCTCTTTATTCACACCCCTCCCTTCCCCTCACACACACACACACACACACACACACACACGTTTGATAATACTCACATATTAATTCCAGCTCACTTCTTTAAACTGCATAAAAAACATCTGCATCAAATTTCTGGGTCAGTTGATCGACGTTCTCCGACGCTCAGTGCTCATATGAGCTCACCATGCCACACACCTGTAAAGCAACACATGAGACAATGGCAAACACGTTTCACTCCTGCAGTTGCCATGTAAGCTGGACAGTTAGAGTTTAAATAAAACCTGAGCTGAGCAGTGAGGGAGAAAGTTCTGTTAAGGCCAACAGCAGGTAGAACTCTGGTTCTGTGAGGAAAAGGAGCAACAAACGGATTTTTGTTTATTTCTTTATCAACAATCACAGGAAACCTGCTGAAACAATGTGGTTTAAGGACTCATTTTTCACACATTTTTACATTGAAATTTTACTCTCACACATTAAATCCTCTCAACATAAAGAATAGCAAATATAAATGAAAAAGAAGCTACAAATATACAATTTATATGATATAAATATTAGTTTATAAAAAACATTCATAAAACCAAAACCTCAATCAAACGGATAAATCGATAAACTGTTTCCTGTACAGATGCTTACTCCTCGCAGTGCCTACCAGAAACTCCACTTCCCATCTATAAGCCAGTCTTTCCTGGCCTTCAGGTCAAACCTTTGCCAAATTCAAACTCACCTTGCTCCACCTGGGAACACCCGCTCCGGCGCTCTCGGGTCCCGTTTTCCACCGTCCTTCTCCAAACTCCTACATGGGCTGAAAGTTTGAAAGAGGAGAGAAACGCGCAAAGAAAAGCAGAGCAGCAGAGGAGACTAAGGAGAAGGATAACGCCCCATACACCCCCACCCCACCTTGCCTTTTTGTCTCTCTCTCTCCCTCTCTCATCTCCTCATAGGAGAAAACCGGTTGGATCGGTCCTCCCCATGAGGAACACAAACACTGAGGCCTGGGCAAGTTCTCCCTTGTTATTCCTGTTCTGCTGAAATCCCACAAAACCGGTTAAACTGGCTCCATAAACGCTTGTGATAGAGGGACAGAAGCAAAGCAGGGAGAAACAAGCTTTAATAATTGTTTATGTTAAACAAGTCCAATGATTTTCCTATGTCTATGATGCAGAAAAAAAAAGGGCAGTGGATTAAATAAGATCATTTTAAAGCTTCACTTGAAAACTTTCATGTCAAATTACGACTACAGCAATAAATAACCTGGAAGAGCTTCTATTGTTGTGGGATAGAAAAAAAGGCTTTACTGAGTTCAAACATGTCAAACAATCAGCAGAGTGCGATAAAGATGGCGGCCGTGTCCCTGCTATGTCAATGTGGAAGCAAACAGCAGACAATAGCAGTGGATGGCCCAGTGCTACAGAGACATAATTCTTGACTTGATGTGATGTTAAAAAAAAACAAAACAAAAAATGCTTCAAGTCTTCCTGATTCCAAAAAGCAGATTCCTCATAACCGGTCAGACTGGACAGAGCTGGGCATCTTCATCGTCATTACGCCCCGCCACTCCCCAATAGGAGAGCCCACACACACCTACAGCTTTAAGAAGATCTATGGATCTTTTAAGCATTCATTTTCCCGTTTTCATTGTGAAGATGAAGCTGTAGAAAGTTTAAAGATACTTTGAGGCCTGGGTTACGCAAAGGTTCATTCATATTGATGATGGGAGCCAAGCAGCATGAGCAGAATGATTCAATGAAAACTAAATGCTGATTCTGATACGTCACTGTGGCTCTGTAATGCTATTCATAGCATCTCTATGAGGGCCTGTTTACACATTCAAATAGCAATTTCTCAGCTGAGAAAACCACCAACTATCATGTGAACCAAATACAGAGCTGCAGGTATGGAGAACGATTCCAGGAAGAGGGTTAGCTGTTTCTTAGAACGGCTAGAAAACCGGATTGGAGGAAAAAAAAAAAATCAGCTAATCTCCAAAATGAAACTGTGCATTGACTCTGCAGGAGGAACACAAAGCTGTGATGAGATAAAGGCTTCTGGCCAATCCTAAAACTCAGGTTCAGATATAAGGTGAAGAAATGCTAACTTTGAAAAATCGGGAAAAGAAATTAACATTAATTTGTCAAACCAAAATGTTGCAGATTGTCGAAAAAATGTTGCTGCCTGGCAGAAACCCCATGAGTCGATACGAAGGAATGATTTCAGGTCAAATAGTTTTGCTGACATTTTGATTTGTAGTTTTTTGACCCCATGGAGAATCTCATGGTGAAACTGAGTTTTATTGTTTTATTTACTGAAAGCAACAAGAATCTGGAAGCGGAGAACTGCAGGAAGTCAGCTGAACTTTCTGATTGGGGAGAAAGCAGACTGATCAGGAAAGAGTTGGTTGATGATAACAGATTCATTTCACAAAGGATGTTTAACAAACTTAGACTCAAATCCTCTGAAATTATCTAGACTAAGGTATGAAATTCTTAGTTTTTGGTTTCCCAACAGCTGCTGTGAGTTAGTTTAATCAAATCTGAGAAGGTCAACTCAAAGTTCTGCACCTGCTTGAATGAAACTCATGATTAGTGGAGATTAAACGAGTTACCATGACAACAGGAACTGCATATCTCACACCACTGGAACTAAAGATTTTAAAGCAGAATTAAGATTAAAAAATACGGAGCAACAGCGCTACAGCTACAAATGTTGGAGAAGATTGAGTGAAGAAGACGGGTAAGAGGTGAAGATCAGAGACAGGCTGAGGTTCGCTGGTTGTCTGGAGCGATAACAGAGTCCACATGGAAAGAGATTCACAAGAGACAAATTTCAACAAGAGGGATATTTCCTGGTTTAGGGATTTGGCTGGAATACCATCAGGGGGAATCGTCCAGGAAAGAGAGATGATCCTTCACCTCCTTATTTAAACACCAGTAATCTTGATTGATTGAGAAATGTTCCCAGGTGTGCAGCAACACGGATCACCCAGCTACCAGCAAAGTTCCTCTCTGTGACAGGAAGCTCACTCACACCCCCAAAACACCCCCAGAGACCCTAACATTACCCCTGCTGAAGCCCAAAAGCCCCGAACAAGGTGAGAGTCCAAAGTAAAAGAAGGAGGGATCCAAGACCGTTCCTCAGCTCCCATAACCCTCCAAATCAACCAGATGCACGAAAACCCGTTCCTTTTTGGCGAGCAAAATCTACCGCTCAAGGAAGGCTGGATACCCCCCATATGTCTGGGGCAGCTGGAAGGGAGGACAAATGGTACCTGAGCTATCTCTATAGTTATGCTGCTATAGGCTTAGACTGCTGGA